>WAAG01012961.1:33049-43340 GCA_013390105.1 Tichodroma muraria | reverse complement strand
CGCAAAACGGATTTTGAAGATATAAATGAACTTCGTGAGCATTCAGGCTTTTCAGTCTACTCTGCTTTGTCTTTTGAGGCACCTCATTTCCAGATAAGAAAATAGACCTGGATCTCTTGGGCAGGAAAAACATGAAGTAGAGTTTGCTCTTTAACTAATAGAATACATGGCTCCAGGTTTACTGACATCTATCTTCTATGTCTCAAGAGCCAATAAATATTCATGGGTCAGTATTGCATAAATTAGCTTGACCTGCAATTGAAAAATATTTTTGAGATTTAAGTGTGATCCTAGGAATGGCCTCCGAGCATACAAAAATAAAAGCAACATACTTCATGTGGCAGCCAAATCTGTCACAGAAAGAAGCTCTGCTGTGTCCTGACTGCCATTAAAAGCAGACTGTTTAAGAGTAAAGTGTCACAACGTCTGCTCTACTCACTAGTACTTTTTTCCAGTGTTACTTTTCAAAATCCTTTTTTCCCCAGTAATTCATGAAAATATCAATTAGAGCCAAATTTTAAAATACACTGATTTCTGACACTAGAAAGTGTTAAGGTGAAAATAGAGAGAAACTCCTCTACGCCCCCATGTCCATTTCTAGCCCACAGCTCTTTGGGCTGCAGATGCCACCCCCACAACAAGGCGAAGGTCTGCTCTATTAACATTTGTCCCTTCTTGTCCTTGCTTCACTTCTGTCATCAGTTATCACTTTGGCCATCGCTGTTCTATCTGCAAGCACTTGGCCTAGAAAGGAAATCTACCATTTTCATCCCTTAGTCCTGAAGCGTGGTAGTGGCACCCACCCTACAAAGGGTCTGAATACTTCAGCATCTGCCCATATAGGTATACAACTGAGGTTTTACTGCTTGAGATGTGGGGTCTGACACAAGATAAAACATGGATCAAACCCACCCTTTAAAACAGATTCATAACTCCTGGATTTCAGCTGTCACACAAAGGAGACCTTCTCACCAGCTCTCCTAGTTTTCAAATATGCATGTCAATATACTCAGCCTCTCAGCAGCATCACACAGGAGAGCTCACACAATGCATGTTTTTCTTAAAGGAAGATCTGAAGAAGTGTTTTAGAGGAAATAAACTCTGATTAGCAGGTCTAAAATGGACATTTTTTTATTTTTTTTTTTCCCCTAGACAGACCTTATTCTAATTAGGCAGATAGAGTGCAGAACCTACTGGATCAGCAAAATTGTTTAGGAAAGTTTCAAGGACACTTGGCAGCCTGAAACACACATGCATACTCTCACATTCAGGAATAACTTCCTCACAAATCTTTGGCTTTTCTAACGAAATGAAAAAAGCCCATGACATTAAATTAAATCCAAATACCAAAGAAATTAACAAAATGGCAGCATTAAGGTTCCCATAACCCTATTTTAATTGCATATAAGATATTTTCTACTTATACTTTATTAAGTATCTATCTAAATAATCTGTTTGTAATAAAAACACGCTCTAGAAAAGAAACATTGAAAGAACCACTGCTTTTGGAAATTCAATGGGTTAATTTCTTAACTGTTTTCATTTCAACATCAATGTTTCGATATTTTGTGAGATATAATAAAATTTCATATCCTTGAAAGAAAGAGAAAAAACATAACTAGGAGGGATTAAGATCTAAACTTTCTTAACTTGGAATTATTTTGCTTTAGTTGAACAGGCTGAAGGGGTTAATAAACAGAAACTAGAAATTCATAACACTGTTTTATAATATATATTATATTTATATATGAGTGCATACACATTATCTATACATACATATAACATGCATACATATATATACATATATAGTGTATATATTTATAGATATGTATTATATATACTAATTTAGATATATAAATAATAAGTTTTCAAACAACAATTTCAAGCATCAGTTTGAAAACAATTCCCATAGCCATTTTTTATATCATATCCAAAATTGTGCTAATAACAACCATTCTTCAGTGCTAAGCATCAAACATTTAATAGTAGCGTAAAAGTACAGTAACTTTTAATTTCCTTAAGATAACTTGCATCAAAACCTCCCCTTAGGAAGCAAGCCTGAACCAGCAAAGCACTAACCTTCAGCGTGGCAGCAAATAATACAATTCCTTCTCCAACAAAACCATAATTTCTCAAACATAGGCAGGAGAGACCAAATTTTCTGATCATAAACCAACTTCCAAAATCCCACTGCCATGCAACACACCATGTTGTGGAAAAGTGAAGGGTTGAAGAGGGGCTGTGAGGGCTGTTCTGATGCGGGCCAGCTGTGACAGTGGTTTCCTGGGGGACCAGTACCACCGAGGGATCGCACTGCCCACACCTGCTTTGGAAGCCACTCCAGCCTCGTTGTCTGCCGTGGCTCCCCTGCTCTGAATGGCACAGGAGACAGCAGCATTGCTCCTGGGAGAGCAGAGCCGTTCACCAGTCACGTTATGGTCACAGTACCAGAGCCATGTCACTGGTGTATGGCCCCGGAGGGGTTCCGGAGCCGCGGGTCGGACACTGCCTGTGTATCACTGCCTGTGGCACCTACTGAGCTTGGCTGTGTCAGACTGGAAGGGTACTGGTGAGCCTTTGTGCAGTGTAACAGATGGAGGTGGTAGTTTTGTTTGTTTACGCTGGGAAAAAGCCCGTTTCTAGAATGTCTATGGAATGGTGAATGACCCCCAAACATGATTGTGAAGTGCTTCTGGAGTGACCTCCACAGCAGAAAACATCAGCACACGCAGCGCTGATAGCAACATTTGCACTCCTGGTTATGAAAGCAGGCAGGAGTGCAGACAACACCAGCCCCAAAGGGTTTCCCCTCTTCCCTTCCAACCTGCATTCAGGCCAGGGAGCCCTCTTGGTGCATACATGATCTGGCAAGACACTTTGATTAAAGCAGATGGTGATGGTGCTCCATTCCTCCGCTGTTCTGCTGAACTCCTAATGTTGAGGGCATGGCTGTTTGCTGCCATGTCTCCCGCCTGGGCCATGCATCAAAGAGGCATAAAGAATGTCTGGCTCCAGATGCCAGTGACTGGAAAGCTGTGGGAAAGGCCTGCTGCCAGCCAGGGGGGCAGAGCAGCCAACCCAGCTAGAAACAATGGTGCACAGGGCAGGGCAGCTCTAGGACATGCCAAAACTCCATCTCACCAGAGAGGACTGGCAGAGAGGCAGGGAGGAAATCTGGAAGGATCACTTTGGGTCACAGACCATTTTCACTCATTTTGATCAAAGGACAGTAGAGCTGGCATTTAGCAATAATTTGTTGAGCCAGCTTGTGAGACACGAGAATATTTTCCACTACTCAGAACATAACTGTAGTAGCAGCTCTGACTGAGAAATCAAGTTATAACTATGACATGCTGAGTGCTCAAATAACTGCTATTTTGACAGACTGGCCCAGATTTTCATCTCATTTCTTGAGAAAGATGCTGTATTATTTCATAAAGGAACTCCTGCAATACCCATTTATGTCAAAATAAGAACATAATGTAGACTTGCAGTCAAGGATAATCAAAATTTCTCTCAAAAAACCCCCTGTGTTATGCTTGCATCTTGAGAAACCTGCTAGGGTTGGGGTCAAAATTTCAAAGAGTTGCAGTGAAAGAATATTTCTTTCTTTATTCTTGATGTATTAACAAAATTATGATTTGGTTTTTGATGATTTTGATTGGGTGAAATGCTATCAAACTTTAAGCATATGCTGGGAAGGCAATACTAACCTTTTGCTTTTCCTGGTGACTTTCGAGTGATTGAGGAGCTAGGACAGGAGAAATGAGTCTCTCTCCTCTATCCAAGAGGAAAAAGATGCAATAACTAACATTTCTCCAGATTCCTACAGCCATTTAAAACTTTAACTCTTTTGAATTTTGATTATACACACACAACAGTGATACGTAGAAGCCTGTATTAGATTTTCATTAACTGTAATTCCATCCTAAGACCTAGAATCTCATACTACAAACAAACATTCTAAAAAAAAAAATTAATTTGGTTTTGCTCATGTGGGACTGAGCTGTTCAAGTGAAAAACTGTGCTACCAGTCTTCCAAGAACAGACTACTAGAGAGTGAGGTTTTTGTAATTTCCTGCTGGGACAGAAATATTATAAAGAGTAAGCTGAATGAGCAGAAATGCTACAAAACCACAAGAACTGCTTTGTCTTTGAACATTGCACTCAGGTACACAGCAGAAGCAATAGGTATACACTGGGCCTGGGGGGGAAGACCAGCCAAAATGGAAAACGGTAGCCTGGATTTCAGAGTGCATTTTGTATTTACCTAAAAATTGAGAAGCTTCTGAATGCCATGTTCTGTGTAAGAACTTACTAGTGTCTCTGTAGGAATTTTCTAAGATGATACACAGTGTATAATATAGCTCAGTTCTCATGAAACATTTGTAAGCTTCTGACAGATAATATATCTTGAAAAAATATCCAATATCCAGGTCCCTTCAAAAGAAAACAATTTCATTTCTACTCTGTGGCCTCCACAGTCTGAATGTGCCAAGTTTAGCAGTTACCAGTCCATTGCTAATGTTTACTGTACTAAAATCCAGATGTACTACTACTAGTGGTCAGCAGCAGGATTCCCAAGGTCCATAAGATCCATATTTTAAGCCATATGTTTCTTGATGGCAAAAGATCAAAAGATGACTGCAAATGTTTTGTCAGAAAAGTAGCAGAGCTAAAAAAAACCCCATTTTTTTCAGACTCTTTCTCTAAAACAAGTAGAGTTCATGTATCAAAATATTTTACAGTCATAACAAGTGCCATATGGTTAGCTAATATTTGATGTGCACTGGTGTTTTAGCACTATCATTTATGCTTTGCACTATACTCTAGCAGACCAGCTGATTCACTTTAGTTTCAACTGTTCTACTCCTGACGGTATTAATTTTTTATTAATTAGTAAACCTTGCATGCATTTCTACAGTTTTGAAAATGATTCTTAGCACATCTGATCTTGTTCTGACAGAAGACTACATCAAAGTAGTAAACAAATATGAATGCATGTCCAGCTATTGATCCTTTCTCTACAAAAGCTGTACCTCTTGCTCATACTCTGCCTGTCACTTGGCCTGGTATTGGCTGGGGGACTTGTCCTAATTCCCCACTTGAGAGCTGGGATCAGCAAACAAGGGGATGGCCTGAGCACCTCTGGAGCTGTGAGCTCCAAGAAGCTCTTCTACAACCAACTGGAGGATTTCTGCCCTTGGATCTCAAAACATTTGTAAGACTTCTCTGTCCACTGTGCTGCCCTACTGTCTTGTGTTACAAACTTGCAAGGTAGTCAGGCTTCTCTGAAAAATTCAAATTTTTTAGAAAACTAGTATGGGAGCAGATTAGTGAGAGCACCATCTCCTAAAGGGAGCAGCAGAAACTCACTGTGGACTAGAGCTAAGATGGCCCCATCTGAGAGCCTTGTCTGGAATATTTGACGCGTGGAATACAGGGCCAGGGCATGTTAAGCCTGGGGGACATTAATCCCCATCTGTCAGGACGGAGCAGTGCCTGCTCCCAAGTTGTCTGGCCCCGTGCCACAGAGCACAGGTGCCCGGCAGTAACAAGTTTGTGGCCAGCCTGCAAAGCACAGCAAGCAGCAATGCTTCCGCAGGAGGTTCTGCTCACGTGCCAGCACTGAGCAAACAGCCAGAGAGAAGCTGAGTAATGGTACTGGAGGTGGTATAAATTCTTCACTTGGTGTCCGATTTTCAGCAAAGTTGGACAATGATTGTGGGTTATTAAACATAAAAAAAGATATCACATACTGGCTTTTGCTAAGAAACACCAGCCTTGACTTAAGCACATGCACCAGCAACCTGTGAAGTGGGTTTGAGAGAGAAGTGCCATCTGGCCACAGGCAGTCCTTGAGTTTGCCCTTGAGTGCCGGGGCTGTCAGCAGCAGCTGTCAGTGCACCCCTTCCTTTCTCCACAGAACATCACTACAAAGCAGATTCACTGGCCAGATCAGTGGGACAACTGCATCCCTGCCTGCTGCCAGTGGGGAGTTCCAGGGCTGGAGTTGGTAACACTGTCACTGTATCACTCCCTCAGAGCTGCTTCTGCCTACAGTTTGAAGATACTCCAATTGGGAACAATTTCATAGCAATATTACCTTGCTAATTATTAGTTCCTTTACTTTTCAGAAACTATTAACCATGCAGTTATTCCATACTTGTAGAAACATCTGTAAGAGCAGATTACAGTGGAATGAATTTTGTCTGGTACAGAGTACTAAATAGCAGCATCGTTTTATAGTGAAATCCTTTTCACTAAAAATAAAGTAAGTATCTCCGAAAAAATAAAATTCTGTCAGTAACTGACCATCTCTGCTAAATTTTGGAGCACAGAGTTTAACGTTCCTCTCTACACAAGCACGTTATTCCTTTTGGGCTGTGTTCTTACGGCCAGACCACCATGGGACCACATCCAGGGCCTACAATTTCAAGGGAGTGACCCAATGATTACCTACATGAACTTCCAGGAGTTTAATCTTTCCCAGCAAATTTTTTTTCCCCCCCTCACTTCCCATTTATTGGAAATTGTGAATATCACACAAGTGTTTGTCTTTGCCTTGTTTAACTTTTCCACAACTGTGTTCATTGCACAGCTCCATCTCAGTTTGTTTTGTAAACACATATTTGCACTCAGTACCAGAATTTTCCTATGACTTAGTATCCTGTATAGCAAAGTAACACAGGGATAGTCTTGTTCCTGAAATCTCAGAATTGGCTGTTGCTGACACACGTGCCACATTTTAAGGTCAGGGTGCTAAATATCCCTTTTAAGATGTTGACAAAACAGTAGTAGTAGCAGGGACAAATCTTGCTTTAAAGTCCTGCCTGTTTTCACAGGTGCTTTCCTGCAAAAGCAGCTTGAGGTCTTTTCCCTTCCCTGAAATTTCCTGATCTTTGTTTTAACACCTCTCCAGAGCCTTGTGGGTCACAGGACCATGCTATTGAGGTTTCCCACGGTAATTCCAGGAATAGCTCCAAGATATGAATCATTATGTCCGGCCTTGATCGTCAGATGCTTATGCAGCCCGTGTAATGCCCCATCTGGATAACTCTAATTCATACATTTGGGGGCCTTCCTGCTATTTCCCTGAAGCTGCCTGTAGCTTGTGCACAACTCTGTTGCCAATACAGTAAGCAGAGCCAAAATCTCAGCATGAACTGAAAGAGGTTCATTGCCCTGTAATGAAGCAGAGGATTCAGTTCTGTCTCACGCAGTGCTGCCCTACCACACACATGAATGTTGGTTTGTTCACATTCCCTGTGGTTTTCCATCACTCAGGTGAGGACATGCAACCTTCATACTATTGCTCCTTGTTGTTAGCTCCTGAATTTACTGTCTAGCCTTGCTAATACTGTCCAAATGCCTGTGCCTGGCTGTTCCACACCACTGGTCTGATTCCAGCCTTATGCTTCATGGAGCACTGATTTATTCAGGCACAGAGGGCTACAAGAGAGCAGGAACACGTGCGTCTTCATGCTACAGGACACCTGTTTGCCCTTGCCTGCCAAATAACATTTTGTACACGACAGTTGTGGTTGCCACCAAGACAGATTGAATTACAGCAGGTGCCTGGGAAACCCAGGAACTTTTCAGGGATAGAAGTCCACACAACTGTAAAGCACTTAACTGTGTTTGGAGCCAGCTTATACATGGAAAGACTGGTGGGGACAAAGTGAGCCACAAGGAAAGGAGCCTAATGGAGCTTGTGAAAGAAACATTCCCATAGGGGCTGAGCCACCAGCTGCATCTGACTGGATGGAAACAGGATATCAGATGCCTTCTTTGCTCAAGAGAAGACTGAAATTAAGTTTCTGTGTCTGAATATGGAGAATGAGACAATGTTGTGGCAACAGGGGCTCCATGAATTGGTGAGAAGCTGGTGGGGTGGATCTGAGGCTGCTGCCATGCTGTGCCCTGTGCTTGACCACCAGCACCAGCTGGAGGTGCTCTTAGCAGCATTTTGGTGAACTTAAAAATGTATGGAAAATGCAATCTCCTTATTCTCATAAACACTACACTCAAAAACCTGCAGGTTTCTCAGAAGATAACTGGTTCAGACCACAATCTGAAAATCTACTATCAAAAAAACAAATCCCCCAAACATTATGGAAGTTGTTTGTAGCTCCTAATCAAGATCTACATAAAAATCTCTAACAGATGCCATCTACCATGAGAAGTGGAAACAGCATTTCCTGGCAGGACAAATATCAGGCAAATGACATCCAGCAAGGTGCAGACTGCTTTCTTGAAGACTCCTTTTAGACAGAATCATTTACACAGTAGGGATTGTGTTAATGGTAAGGAGCTGCTTGACAGACAAAATGCACTCAGAAAATAATCGAGATGTATACAGTGATCAAAGGGAACTAACTGAGGACATTGAAAGAATATCATGTACGAATTAAAAGACTTAAAAATGATGAACCAATACAATTACCATACATTGTGAACAACCATTTAAAAAGTGGTAAGTAGAGGAAGGTCTGAGCAATCTTACTCTTTTTTAAAAAATGTTTTAGTATGTGACCAGGTATATACATTGGTACTTATCAGGCACATAAGAAAATCAAACAAAAACCTTCCAGATGAAGCTTATAATGTAAATGTAAAATTATATTTGTCTAAACCAGATACACAATTCATAATTCTATTTTTGCTAGGTAATATCAAAATTCTATTATTACACTCTCTGTGCAAAACAGAGGCAGATAATTTTTTCCTTGAAAGTTCAGTACTGCCAAAATACCTCTGTCTTCTTATTGAAAGTTTTGCCTTAACTTCATTTCTGCATTTTTGGTAATTTTAAAAGAGGAAATTATATTCTTAAAACCCTCAACTCTCTGTTTTATGAGGGACCATTCTGTGCTTTCTAATCTCCATCATTAGAGGCCAAGAAAACACAGCAGTAAAAATAAACTTTTAAAACAATTCCACAAAGATTTCATAACAGGTGAATTTTTCTTCCCCCCCTACCCCCCCAACATATTACCCTCAGTAACTATGAAATTCATCTAAGTCCCACTTGTAAAATATGCATGTATTAACTTTTACGCTCATGTTTAATGCCCGAGTGTGAAGGAAAGCACCGGTGTGAGCAGTGCTGGCGAGGAGCCTGCCCGGGAAGCGCTGGGGCTGCCGCTCGCAGCTCCGCACCCCGGGCTGCGGCTGCTCCGCGGGGCCGGGGAGCTGCCCGGGCCGAAGGGCCCTGCGTGTGCCCTTTGCTTCTAGCGGGGTGCCAGAGCTGGTGCTCTGAATCAGGAGAACAGGCTTGGTGTAGCTCTCATTGCCTCCGGCGGCAAAGCGGCGCTTGAGAAGAACCAGCCGCTTGGTTTGGTGTCTCTTGGCAATGGTGCTCTACGGCCTGGGTAAACTGCGTGGGTCAATTTCAGAAGAATCAGCCTCTCGGTTTGGTTTCTCTTGACGATGGGGCTGTAACAGCCTGACTAAACAGTGCACGTCCTGTTGAATCCCAGAGTGGAAAAACTACATCCATCTAGGACACGCAAGCTCGAATAAAGAGGGAGATGTAACACGTAAAGAAACCTTTGTGGGACAGTTTACAACATGCAGTGGTTTTTAAATGTTGTATAGAATTAAATAGGCAATTATACCAAAGAATAAGATGTCAAAATACATTTAAAAAAACTGATACAAATAATTTTGTTCAATTATACAACCCTGAAGAATAACAGAACCTGATTTAAATGCATACATGAAACTTTTAAAGGACTTCTATATGCCAAGAAAAATCATAACAGAAAGCAGGTGCAAAGCACTTTAAGGAATAGATTGAACTCGATTTACAAGAGAGACTGAATTTAAGGAACAAGAGCTAGGTAATTTAATATGAATGCAGGTATACGGTGAATTACTTCCATAGAGATGGCAATTAACTTTTAGCTAATAATGCATATATAATAATATATTAATATAATATATATAATATAATAATATATAGTATTCAAGAGTAAGAGAGAATAATAGTTGTCCAAGATTAGTCTGAAGCAGTAACTAATAATAATTAGTTTTATGATAATCTGTGATTATCTATTACTCACATTTGATCTATTTGACCTTTAGGTTTTTGTTGATGTCTACAACTTTTTTACTCACACATCTTTAATCTCCGTTTCTATCACCCAGAATATTATAGTCTGGATATAGAGATTTTCTTTTAATTATTGATAAATCTTCTGTTCTTCCTCAAATTTTAATAGCAATCACAATAATTGAATTAGAACTTAATGAAACAGCAATTTGGGGCTTAGCTTTTTTTTTTTCT
>WAAG01012961.1:11656-32968 GCA_013390105.1 Tichodroma muraria | reverse complement strand
CATTAACTTTAAAGAGGAGAAACAGGGCAGAATTTTTAGCCAGGCTTTAAGGACAAATTATTTTCAAAGAATGATAATTTATCAGATTCAAGAAGAAAAATCGCTTAAGTCTTTAGGGAAATGGGATTAAACCAAGATACTTCAAATCATACCAGCCTTGAAGTAATATAAGCTTTCCTGATAGCCTAAGATTAGAAGGGACAGAAGAGCAGAGCCTGTTCTCAGGCCAGGAAGAATACAAGGCAGGAGAGATATATATTCATTCCCTACACATGAGGCAGCACTTTATATGATTTTTGGAAATCAGAAAGGTTTAAGAATCCTCGGTCACTGACTAAATTACTTAGAAAAATGATGTTTCTTCAATATATGATTGGAAAAAGTAGAAGGAGAGGGAGCTTGAGTGGATAATAAGACAAAACATATGATTTCTTAACCAAAATACCCAGTTATTTCAGTGACAGGCAAAAGAGAAATTATCTAGCCATAAAACAGAAAGAGACATTTAGTGTCTCTCCAGGACAGAGCCTGAGCACGGCAGGACCCAGGACAGTGAAGGCTCAAATGTGAGCATCAAAGACAAAGCAGCTACTGCTCAAACGATTCCAGATACTTAACTGAAATGTCACAGGTTTCATTCCATCAGCTGCTTAAATGAATTTCAGGAAGCAGTGCACCAGTAACACTGACAATTTTGTTTTTAACAAGTTTATTAGAGAGCTGCTCAGTTCCACTCCACAAAAGTGGAGACACTATCAATGCTCATAGACATGCTTCCTAAAGTAACACGCAAACTTGCTTTAACCTCTGAATGTGTATGTTCCTAGGAATGTGAATACAGGAAGCTTTCAAGAACCAGTGGTCACTTGGAGACATAATTATAAGATTTAGAAGATATTACTGTAATGAAATTTTCAGAAATTTGAAGAGCTGAGAGATTGAAGCTGGTTTGTTGTACACTAACCATAGTCCTGGGACAGTTTCTTATATTTCCAAAGCCCTTCCTATAAAACTGTGGAGGGAGATTTTTGTTTATGAGGTGGTGGTCTTTTGTATTTTGTTTTTTTGAGGGGAAAGGGGAAGGGCTCCTGTTTGTTTGGTTTGGGGATTTTTTTGAGGGGGGAGTGTTTGGTGTTCTGTTGGATTTTTTTGTTTGATTGCTGTTTACTTGTTCAAGTTTTTCAAAATGTTCAGCAAATAGCTGAGACTACTGGTTTAAAAATAAAATCTAAAAGCTTGTTTAAAAAAAAAAAAGATTTGGTGATACAGAGTGCTGTGTGGTTAACAGCTAGACTTGGTGACCTTGGCGGTATTGTCCAACCTTAATTGACTGTATGATGACATTGAACAGTCACAAGTAGAGACAGTGCTAACCAGGCTCAAGTTCTAGACTCAGTTACATGCTGCAGAGTTAGTAATAATTTGCACTTAGGAGCAAAGGCTGAGTCCAAATCCACAGGGATTGTGATAAATGGGCAGAATTTCCCTCCTCCACCACCAGGCAGGCCCACTGCACCCTGTAAGGGCTTACTTGCAGAAGAAAGCAGATGGTGTTTGTAGTGCAGCATTCCAGCTGGGATTCTGCCAGGGAAGGGCAGCCTTAGTTTTTGTCCCCTTTTCACCATGACAACTTTGCCAGCCTGGCTCTCATCACTTGTTTTTGTGGCAGTGTTAGCTAGAGGAGAATTACAGGGCAGCAATGTTGACTTGTGATACTACAGTTGTTCTTTGGGTGGGCAAAGACATTTGCTTGCGAAGCTAGGAGTTAAGCATAAAAGATGCAAGACGTGACTTATAGTTCAAGCACTGAGCAAAATAACCAACCAAAATTAAAGGACGAAGTAATTGCAATTAGGAGAGCTTGACAAGTTGCTCACTCAAATTAGTGTCATAATTAATGTTAAGGCCAAAATCAGCTACCTTGAGAGCTATCCTGGCTGACTTCACAAATCCTGCTCTTGGAAGAAACCATCTTTCTGGATTTCTGAGACAGTTTTCTAAGACACAGAAGAGAGGAAACATTGTCGCCCTCCATACAGTCATCGATCCAGTCTGACCAGTGTACATGATAAAAATAATTTCACTGAATTCAAGGACAGAAACTAAGAAGAAAAGATGAAGTGATATATATTTTCTTTGCTGAATGCCTCACATGTATTTGGCAGGTATGCTGGAGTGAGCACAGCCTGCCTCCAAGAGATTGCATGGGAGTTTGACTCCAGCCTTTCCAGCACTTTGTGAATAGACCTAATGTCACAGGCTGGATAACTACAGAATTGTGTTGCTGTTCACTTTAAAGCATATCCCTTTGTTACCCATCACTTCAAGAACTACTTATTTCATGAAATAAGCTTTTCTAGTGTCAATCCTTCCAACTAAACAAAAAAGGAGATACAAAAAGACTATTTCAAAGTCTGTTCTTCATATATGAGCAAATGATACTGAGTGAAATACACTATTCTTCAAGCTCGAGAGGTGAATTGGTATCCAGCTAGGACTGAAGCAGCCCTTAACAATAATACCTGATAGTTCTCATTACACTGCAAATGAAAGTGTTTCACAAGGATGACTTGAAAGGCTCAAGTAAGATATATTGTTAGCGTTTTTCTATTTGGAAGATCAGTGGGATAAGGAACAGATTAAACTACTAGAACCTTTTAAAGGGACTAAATTTCACAAGCACAAATGAGCTGGATGAGCCAAAATAACCTCTATCTGTCCTGTTTTCCTATACTGAGAGACCAAACCATTCTTTAATCCGGAACGACAGTTGTTTAGACAAGAAGAAAACACCCCAGAGCACAGTCTCTGCAGGAAAAGCCCCGGGCGTGTTTCTCTGCAGCACGGACAGCCCCAGAAGTGCTTCTCCTTGAGGAACCCATCCTGGGAAGGGAGCTCCTGGCATGGTGAGCCTCAGCAGGGATGGTGCAGCAGCCCCCGGCTTCAGCAAGTGGGACCAGCAGCACTTTAGCACAGGAGGCGTCAGGCCTCCTCTCTGCACCCTCTGGCTGCCCACACAAAGGGTCTGGTGCTGCACAGGGGTTTCTGCAACGATCCCCAGGAGGGGAAGAGGTATAAGTGCTACAGATTTTACTACAACTTCCAATCTTTTTGTTTTCTTCGCATGATTTCTTGACCAGTTTGTTTTCTCTTTTGATATGGTTTGACAGGTTTCTGTTTTGATGTGATTTTGTGTGTTCCATCTAGGACACTAGAACGGACTGCACTGCTGCCCTTGTGACTACCCATGAGCAGGAAGGCAAAGAAGCCACAAGAGAACCCATTTTGCAGATCCAATAGGTCCCTGGAGCTAAGCAAATTACAGTATGCCCTTCTGCGTGGAACCTTCTCAGCAAACACTTCAAAAAGTCCAGTCTGTAAAGGATTCAAGCTCTCACTGACTTTAATTTGCATGAAATCAGGTTCTCCTGTCCCTGCAGAAAGAACTTACAACCTTGTTATTTTCCTCTCCCTTCCCCTCAAGCCCTCCCAACACCATAACACCAAAATAAAAATGCATTTCCATGTGTTGCTCTTTAAGGCCTCTCAGCCTGGACCACTCTTGCAAGCAGAAAGGGGGCTGGAATTCCCTTCGCCTTTGACCTCATTGCCAGCTGGAGCTCCAGTGTCAGCAAGCATCCTGAAAGCACCCAGACCACCAGCTGGAACCAAAAGCACCTATCCTATTCTCTTTAATAAAGTGACCACACCTCTAGAACTACTTTTAAAACACCATTTTTGTTAAAAAAATGTACTGGGAGATACCAAAAAAGGTTGGTGTATAAGTGCAAGGCATTAAGGAAATAGAAACCAGGCTTTAAAGGGAAAAAAGAAAACCTACTGAAATGCCTTATTTTCATATTGCTTCAAATTGTATTACCATGAATCATGTAGGCATTGTATGTGAAAAACAGAAATCCCTCTTTTTCCTTCTAAGAGAAACAGTGAAGAGCAAACTAGCTTAATGTCATTTGATTGCCTGAATAGAAACTAAGCAGGAAGAATAATTAATCCTCTTTGCCAAACATAACATATAAAATCTTAATAATTCTTAAAATGGCATTTATTGCTGAAATAAAAGCAGTTTGGTGCTTCCAAATGGAAAGAGAAGCAAAGAAATTACATTTTTGCATTTTATACCGTACTTAACAACATCAGCTCATGGCTTAGCTCTGTGTTTGCTTTGAATTAAAATCTCAGTAAAAGCTCAAGCTTTGCTCTTTTGGGAATACCAGTGTAGTTTAAATTACATTATGTAGAGGACCAGAGGATAAGGGAAACTGAATGGTCACTATCTCAGTGATGATAAAGCAGGGGTCTGCACAGGAAAGCAGGAGCTTTAGAAAACAGCAGCATGAGGTAATAGCAAATGTTCTAGATCTTTCACCAGGAGGATCTGAAGGAGATTAGGAGAGAGACTAAGATAATAGCATTTGAAATTAATCATGTCTATTATACAAATGGCTTTGTTTGCCAACCCATTTTGTACGAACAGTGGCTGCAGCCCTGCTTCGGCAGGTGGTGACTGTCGAATAGAGACCCCTGGGGTGGCTTTAGGAATGCTCAGTAAAACTGCAGGCTCTAGGGCAGGGCTCACCCTGCTTTTCTCATTCTGGAAAGAGTGTGGGGAAAGGAGCAGCCACCAGCACTGCAGCTGAGCTCTCTGCACCAGGCCCTAAGGAACAGCAACCCTCATCCTCCCAGCTCCTTCAATGTCTCTTTCTCCCACTACAATTAAAGGAGTGGATGTAACGCTTTTATAAACATTTCAAATTATGTGTTTATCTGAATAATAAGAGCTTCACAGCAGTGAAATCCAAGTCTGCACCTGGCCTGCATCACAGACAGAAGAGAAGAGCACCTGGCTGACTCCATGACACAAAGTACAAAGGGATGATTGTCACGCTCTGCCCTGAGGAGGAGTGAAATCACCTCCCTGTTTTACCACATCTAGCACATTTAGGTTGGCATTAGTATTGCCAGGACCTGAAAAGGATAAGAGCTGCTTTAGCTGAGGTGGTGGCTTTTATCAGAGCTTTATTTCCACTGCTTACTCCTCTTAAACATCATCATAGTTGGAAAGCTGAAGCACATAAGGACAAGAGTAGCTAAAGTCACTTGTGAAAAATCAAATGTGGAGTCTCAAGTCACTTCAACATTTTTTAAAATGTTATCCTCTGCTTTGCAGCTCTAGTCATGTAAAGAATAGAATATAACAAGGATAACTTCATCCCTTTAAATCACAATCCTCTTAGGATACATACATCTTTTCCTTGGTGCAGTCATATCCAATTTCAAAGCTCAGGTCTTTTATCACACGCATAGTATCTGCAAGACCTAGATAAGCTCAATAAAAAAAAAATCCGTAAAACACAGTAATCAATACTTTCCAGGAAAGCGTATGTTGACTAAAATGTTCACTGAATGGAGGAGGATGCTGTAACACCCCGACATAGGGCACACAATAGTGGGGGTTTGGGTGAGGACCTCGGGATTCTGGTTTGGCTGCCTGTTGGGGGCTTGCAAAGCAGCCCCAGTGGTGGCTGTGCTGCTGAGCTCCCTGGCACGTGTGGCTGTTCCCTGCTCAGGCTGCAGCACACACTTCCCTGCACAAATTCATCTTAACAACCCCTCACTACTGAAATCTAAACCTCCACACCTCAAATCAAATTGCGACAGAAGTGTCACAAAATTTATTCACATGAACTCATACTTGCAACAAGTAGAATGAGAAATTTCACACGTTTTGTGCTTAAATAGTCTTCACTACAAAGGAACAACTGTACTTCACAGCTGTTCCATCATCAAAAGATGCCATAAAGACAAAAAATGTTCAAATATGAAATTAAAAACTGAGCAAGTTCCGCATAGAGCAACTGGGCAAGAAGCCTCTGAATTCTTGGACTTCAGAAAATGGACTTCAGATGAGAAGTCTGCAAGAGTTTAAACTCAAGTCTTTATGCAGACATTTGTCATAATTTTCTCTGCCTAGTAGCAAGATTTGTCAGCCTATTCAAACTACCATTATCATTGTCATCCACACCATATTCCACTGAGAGTAATTAACCAGTACCTGCCCTAAGTTTTTAGCTTCTCTGTGATCTTATAGCACACACTTAGCTCATTAATCTTGTCTTTAAAACCTTTCCAGACATCAGAGTAGGCCTTGGCAATTTTGCCAGAGAACATTTCATAACCCGCTCTTTTGCTAATTGCTGGCTGAATGCAAATGTAAAGCCTGGCCTCATTCATTAAAAACAAGCAAGGTCTTTGCACAGGCCTCAAACCTCAGACTGTTCCTGGGCAGCAGCACCTTGTTCTGCTCTCAGTGCCTTCCACAGCCACTGGCTGAGCCCACACACCGGTGCCACCTCTGTCCACAGACACACTGCTGGGGACACCGTCTGGAGCACCAGGAGGGCAGGAAGGAAAGCTCCAGCAGCACCAGGCAGCACTGGCTGGGGGAAGCAGCACTTTGTGCCTGCAGGCAAACGCAGGGAGAACTCAGCAAGGGAAAAGAGAAATCACCTTGCTTTTCTTGTCTACCTCTGCCTGGAGTAGCAACATCTCTCCAAAGCGCCCCTTCACTCACTCCCAGGACTAGACCCTGGCTGGTTGTTTTAGGGGAAGGGAGGCAGCAGAGAATGGGCTGGGTTTGTTTACTTCAGACTAATTATTTTTCATTAATTATATTACCACTATCATCGTAATTTTAGTAATCTGAATCAGGCAGTAATTAAGTATTAAAAACAACTTTGTTAATCACCCTTCTTCTCCTGACTACAGGTTTATTCCAACAGAGGCGTTGCTGGGAAAGCAAGTTGCTCTACTGAGACAAGTTTATGATGACATTTGTAACAATCTGATTACCTTACTGTGCAACTGATGCCTCTAAATGGAGTCTGCTTTGCTAGTTCATCTCAGTGTATCAGGCAAAACGAAGCAAAAAGCATAATAAAATTTTATGTGTTTCAATGCACCATAAAACACATGGACAAAAAGCAAATGGTGCTTGACCATTAGATATTCTTCTAAATCACTGCTGAAAGCATTACAAATTTGCCTTAACTTATGGAACAGGGATGATATCCCTAAAGGAGATCTTTAAGTTTATAGTTTGTTCCTTGTAAACTAGCATTTTTTTTTCATTATTAAGTGAACTAATTTTGGTTGCTTTCATGCTTTATTGACCAGTAAGACCTCTAAGCATTCACTGAAGCTGTCACACTTGCAGATTGATGTACAGCATATAAATAAGGTGTATATATTGTGCAGAGTAAATAGTCTTTATTTCTTTCATAGACTCTAGAAAGGTTGTCCAAGGATCCCCACATGGAAAGTCACTATATCAACACAAAGGCAGATTTTAAAGCTAGTGATAAATAAATTTACATGCCAAGCTTAGAGCCAAACTCTTATTTCAGGCACTAATTCTATACTCATGGCTGGGTTTGAAGCTGAGTTGCACTAATTCTAGCAGGACCTCTTGTTCTCACCTTGAATTTGAGTATTCCTTGAAGGAGAACTTAATGCTCCAGTACCAGTGATGAAATGTCCGTCTATAAATACAAATGATCACAGCACATATGCTCTTTTCCTCATCTCAGCTTCAGGACTGCAGATTTCTTGTGTTCCAGCAATCCTTAAATAGCAGCATTACTGTGAAGAATGGATCTCCTCCTACTATTTTTTTATGAAATAGGACCCAAGGGCAAAAGCCTTCACAAGTGATGTCCCTTCCACATCTCGTTCAGCCAGGAAAAAAGGTTCCTGAACTTGAGGCTTGTGGAAGGTCCCACAGCATGCAGGGAGAGGTGCAACACCTCCAAATCCCATGCAGGAGGAGCTGCATGGAAAGGAGGGCTACAGGGGCTCTGATGGGTGCACAACACAGCTAAGATGGAGCTGGCTCCTCCTCATTTCCATCAGCCACTTCAGCTCAGGAACACAGAAGCTACTTGGTCCTGTGGACACCATCTGGCCAGCCTCTAGCATTACCACAAGTAATAGAGGTCAAACAGCATAAAATTCAGTTTGGCTTTAGGTGGCTGAAGATTTAGTCCCAAAAAACTTTACAAGTAGTTTACATATTCTGGACTCAAATAAGATCTGCGTTTTGTGTACTCAGAGTTACAAGTGACCTGCTGATGAAGTTGATTACAAAGGTCAGCATGTAAGGATTGAACAAACAGCTCCTTCCTTAAGGACTTTACACACAACCAACTTCATCCACAGACTAATCGAGCAACTGGCTCTGTGGGACAGGGTGCATCAGCAGTGTGTCAGTCAGGAGCTGGGGGCAGCTAGGACAGGGAGCTCTTCAGGGCAAAGAACATTTTGTAGAGTGTTAGATTCAGCATTACACGTGCTATGCACATACAGGAACTCATCAGGATGCACTGCCTAAGTAAGAGTAAATCAGTTCAAACTTGACACTATCTCCAAAAGTTATCAGCAGCAGATGGAGAAAGCATGTGGGCCATACAGCTTTCCATGGTGAAGAATGCTGAGACCAGCCTGATCCATCAATCCCAGTCTTAAACATCCTGAGGGTGTGAAGAACAATGTTTCCTGGCAGACACTGGCACCAGTGAGGATGTGGCAAAGGAACCAACAAATGATAGAACTGATAATATATCTAAAGCTGCTGAGGCAGCAGAGCTACTCTGGAACTGGCTATATGACTGGCAGGCAAGCAGTTCATACAAAGGGGTGTCTCACTTTTTAAGGGCAGGGACTTCTAAAACACCCCTTCCTAGGAGTGCATGTGGCGATTCCTCCCAAGTGGGGACAACCCTCAAAGTTACTCCTTTAGGCTGAGTGAAAGACATTTGCCCATGGTCTTTAACAAGGATGAGTAACTTCAATTTCCAATTAATAATTTTTCCACCAATATCATTGTTTAAATCTTGCTTTAAAAAACAGGTATAACTGCTAGTATAGTGCACTACGCTACATAGTAAATAATTCTGATCAGTCTTTTAGTCTCTATCATAAACAAAACAATTCCTGCATTTTTATATTTATATTTGTGTTTCCATACTTAACCTTTCAGGACAAGGTTGTATAAAGGTTCAATTACATCTATATAATCCTCTAGACAAATGGGCTAATACTGGATCCAGCAGTATTCTGAAAAGTTCGGGAAGCAAGAATGTTGCATCTCATGATTCAACACCAGGCTTTTCTACGAAACTTTGTCTGAAGCTTCCATTCTAACTACAACAGGAACTCCAACATATTCCATGAGGACCCATTTTCTTTTCAGTATGACTTCCACAGGGATAGTAATCAAAATATCACCATTGCCCACTATGTGGGAGAATGGAAATATACCATTACCCTAAGAACGTTTTCTACTCTGCTTCCCCAAGTCATCATTAGCCTTGAGAAAATGACAATGTTGGAGAAAAAAAATCACTATTTAAAACACTGCAATTTAAAGAACATAATTAAAGGAAGAAAATTTATTTTATGTTGTTAAAAAGACTAATTTTTTTCAGCACTGTGTAAATGTCATTTAGTGTATGCAGAAGATTATTTTGGTAAGAAAATGTGTTTCTGGAAACCTCTAGTCTCACCTACTAAAACCATGCTAAAACTACAATAAGAACAATATATTTTAGTTAAAATAGAGCTCTGAAAGAATATAGATTAAGTCTTGTTATTTTAAGGCACAGTAGGATTCAGCTCCTCAGCCTTTTAAAGGAGCACAGCTGCTGATCTGGGGGCAGAGACTTTAAATCCAGTGGACGCTAATGATTTTCTGGTGAGAAAACCAAATTTCATCTTTTCTTTCTCAGTTCTGTGGTTATGACAGGCCTGGTAATGACATACAACTTGTGAAAGAGAAGTAGTTGTTTTGACTTCCTGCCTGTGGGACTTTGGGACTTGGTACAGCCCCACACCAATGAGATCTTCTAAATGAATTCATTACCTTTAGTGCTGAGGTACCTACCTGTCCGTACTCTAACCAGCAGATCTTGGGTACCAGGTTTGTTAGGTGCTGCAAAGGTGCTGCCTTTGCTAGGTAAAATGCTTTCCATCATCACTAACTCCATCCATAATTCAGCTCAGATCCCCCAAAGATGTCTGGGGCAGGTGGTATGTAAGGGCTGTCCCCAGTGACCTACAGCAGAATCTAGTTTTAAGGTTCACAGAATCTTTTTTTATTACCAATATGGGAAGTCAACAATCACCAGTTGGAAAGTCACCAATATGAATGCGTCCTGTAAATGATTTTGCCAGAAGGAAAGACAAAAGACAAACCATGTGAGGCAACAGTTCAGCACCTGACACCAGTTTCCATCTGAGGATTATTTTGTAGGACACACAAGCCCTAGGGGCCAGGTTTTTGAAGGAACTTGCACCCAGTAGCTCCAGCTGGGCACTTGGAGACAGTATCTGCAAGTGTGCTGAACCTGCATTCAGACTGAGTCCTGATGCTGAGACATATCCAGTAGCCTCAGCCCTGAATTTCCAGGGGTTTGAGAGCATTCTGAATTAACACCAAGCTTACTGTCAGTTGTTCTTCCTTCTCCTGCCTCCCCCCTGTTTTATTACAAGTAATCCCATCCTGGGAATCCTAAATCATGTTACATGATTTTCTGTCCTATTATCAGTTTCCCTCTATGGGAATAGCTGGCAAGTGACAAATTTATTCTGTACAAATTGTTTTAAGGAAAGACTGATGTTTTTCAATCTTTCCTTAAATTGAACATTGTATCTTGCTGGTGAGGACTGCCTATCAGAGGCTTTTGACTTGCCATGCTCCTACTGTGTGTGGAGAATTAGATTGATGCTCTGTATTACTGAATAGATGTTGTGAACAGCTGGGAACACAGCTCACACCCACTTAGTGCATTTCTTCATGTTTAATATCTTTTCTCTTACCCTTTAACAAACTGCAGCCCAATTACTCCAGGGGGCAGGCAAAGGGCTGACCCTCTCACGATCTTCATCAATCATGATCAATACTGTTTGCACAAAATACAGCTCAGAAGACAGCGTCTACCCACGAGGGGAGGAGAACAGGACAGATACCCAGTCACAGCACAGCATTTACCACCAGAAACATTGATTACAAGGCGCTGACTGAGAGCACAATCATACTATTTATCATGTCTACTCTAGAAGTAGAAAAGAATGGTTTGCTTTATAAAATTCCTTTTTCCTCCCATTTCCTCTGCCATTCCTCTCACACATGTGCATGCACATGTCCATGCTCACATGCAGCTTTCCTCTTGAAGCTTGCCAATTGCCACAGATTCATCTAAGTACATAATTCAATCCACTGAACATTATGCTGTGGTAATGCTGATGAGCTCTTAATTCTTCTGTATTTATTACAGCAAATTTATAACTGACCTTAATGAATCTTCCATTATGAAAAAAATGTCAGAGCCAAATCTCTTAAGAAGGTCTGGCATACAGTGGTTTTAAAAGGTCAATATGCAGTGGGTTTTTCGTTTGTGTTTTTTTTTTTTTTTAAATGAATCATTTTAAAAATAGGAACTTATATTTTAAAAGACAAGATTACACACAAAAAAACCATGGGACTCATCTGTTTGGGTTCTCAGTTGACAGATTAACATTGTTACTTAACTAATGCTCAGTAAGCACATGGGAAAATTATTTTTTAAAAAGTACTGCTGGTTTAAGTCGTCAAGAGCCATGTAGTCAATTCCATATGTTTGTGAGGAGCCACCCCTCGTGACAGCACAATCCATAAGCAGAAGACAAACTAGGAGGGTGGGATGTGCATAGGGTGAAGAGTGGCAGGACTTGTGCTCATCTGAGGGCAGCTGGAGCCATCTCATTTTGGTTGCTGACAACTGCCAGTAAAACTGTTTGATCAAGAAGCTCATTTACCTAGTGCAGGACAACTTTATTTTAAAAGTAGCTTTTCTGAGTTAGTGCATTTGATACAAGTGAAGTAATTTACCTGTAAGATGCACAGTGGTAATAGTGCTTACATAATATCCTGTGGCAGTTGAAGACTCAGAGGGCTGGGCAAAGGAAGACAACATCACTGCTCTCATTTAAGGGTAGAAAAGAAAATAGAGTGGGTAAAAATTATTCCTAGGGGGAAAGGCCAGGTGGATGGCTGAGGAAAGAAAAGCCAATGATCAGGTTAACCAGGTTTTGCTGCTTTTGCTGCACACGTGCAGTATAAATATCAAGAGAAGGCTTAGCTTTTGGAACAGCTATGTGTTCACTAGAAAGGTAAACTTTCTAGTGAACACATAAAAAGCTCAAGAGCAAACACAAGTAACAAAATCTCACATGAAAACCCCCACACTGCTCATGCGCATCTTTTTGTAAAGCACTGGGAAACACCACAAGAACAGAGAATTAGAGCACCGTTTCTTGTCCTGGATGTGACTCAAAGTGGATTCAGGTCACCAAAAACAGAGTCCCAACAATCTTCTCTGCAGGTGACCACAAGAGCCATCTCCAAAACTACAGATGCCTGTTACCTTAAACCCAAATGTGGCCTTCCCCCTTCTTGTCCAAGAGCTGTCTAAAACCAAAATTCTTCCAACGATTCTGCCTGTGGCCTGAGTGAATTATGAGGGGGAGAAATCACCATTGTCATCTGTTCATGGAACAATAATTATCCCTTGTATGCTACTCCAAAAGCAATGCCATTATCAAAAGCATCATGCCTGTAAAATAACACTTCTGGGAATGATGCCAGACTGAGGGCTCACAGCTTTTGCTCAGTGTGTAAAAAACAAATCAGGCCAGGTGTTTGTCCTACTCCTGACTTTCCTATCAGGAACCAGGTCCTTGGCTCACCCCTACCAAGCACAACTACGGCAAGAACCGACCCGGAGCAGTCCCTGCTGTCAGTTAAGGCAGGGGGCACCCAATGACACCAGGAGGCAGGGGTTTCTTGGGGACACTAAAACAAGCAGTTGTTGATTACATTATGGCATAACAAACTTCTACCTCCAGTGCACAGAAAGACACTGTTGTCCTGGGAACATCCAAAAAAAACCTGGTGACAAACCCACAGAGGTTTACTAACCTCTGTGCTAAGAAGGTGGTAGCACAAGAACACAAAATGATGGTAACAAAAGAAAGCACTGTATCATCAACATCTCTAGGAAAGTTCTGGTCCTGAGCATTTAGCATTTTGTTTCCCACATTGCTGCTTCCCTCAGGGTTGGCATCTGATAACGTGTTGAGCTGACTGGGCACCAGAGAGCCTGGGGATGGGAAGCTGCTCAGAGGCTCTCCTACTACAGCAAAGTGAAGGAAAAAGAATTTTAAAATAATTGTCTGACACAAAAGGAATTATGCACTTTTCTGGCCTCTGCTTCTTACCTGTGACAGACAAAACATTAGGAAGAGCTAATACAGATCCAGGAGAACTTGTAATTTGGATTACATGGAAGATAATCAGATTGCCACTGGTTTTGAAGTTGTTGAGCTCACTTCTGACATACTGTAATTCTGAAACTAAGTTGTTGTATCAGGCAGTAAGTGACAAGTTCAGTGCTAATCTATAAAAATTACAGCCTCCTTACTGCTCAGCTCATTAAACTGACTCTGTCTCCTGGCCACTCATTCATCTTCATAATCATCCCCCATTCAGCTACTAACCTCCTCTGTGCGTGCAGTTTACAGTACATCAGGAAGATAAAGTGGACTGATATTTGCTCCTAAAGAGCAGTGTCTTTTAATTTTTACACGTACTTTAAGTACAAAGTTAAATAAGATAATTTAATATCTCATTTTTGGCTCAAACATTAGAAATATGAGAACATATTCAGATTTTATAGCAACATTAACTTCCTAAATGTAGTTATGTTTACATAGCACAGCTGAAACATCCGTGTCTGAAACAACACATGTCTCTTGCATTATCCTACCAGAGAACCAAGGGGAGAGTCATGAGTAAGACAAGATTAAATTATGAGTTTGTGTTACTATTTGAAACAACATACCTGGCACAAGAAAACCCATGGAATGCCACACAGAGCATGCCAGCCACTGGCCAGGATAAACTCCTAAGGAGTGCTGCAGACCCTGTGCACTGAAGAAAAAAAAGGGACTTCTCCATAAGTGTCTTTTCACCCCTGGCTGGAAGGGGCAGTGGACCATGCATGCAATACATGGACTAAAGCATAAACAGATGTGGAGGGCAAGGAGCAGCTGCTCTAGGGGCAGGAGATAGCAGGAATGGCTCTCTCAGCCTGGCTGCCTGCATGATTCCTGATTGGTTTGACCCCTGTACATTATAACTCCCGGTGTTGTAATAATTTACAGGTTTTATGGGTAGAAGAGATGATAGGGTGATGTCAGCTGACGGACATTTAACAGACTCTAGGGTTTCTACACTCCGGTACAAGAACATACAGAAGACAATATCCAAAAGTCTTGGTGGTTTCACCACTGCTCATGTGTTCAATATCAGATTATGCACAAATTATTAAATACTAATTCTGATTTCACATTTAGCCCAACATCACTGCCCCATCACTCTGCAGCAGCTCCAAACCTGGAGGAGAGGTGTCTACAAGTGAGCCTTTGCTTCAGCAAAGCTCAAATGAAGGGGTACTCCTTCCTCATCTCATCACCAATTTGGCAAGAAGAAATTGACTATTAAACTTATACTACAAGCAATAACCTTTCATTCCATTGGTAATGGAGCAGAAAAGAAATACAACTTTTTCAATGTATTTCAGCCAGATTGGACACAAAAGAGCTTACTATCTATGCACTTCAATTTTAGAGAAACTCAAGGTACAGCATGTATAAAGTGGGCCTTACCAATGAGAAGACACAGCATTTTTAGTTTGATAACAACCAAATGATATGTTTTGCTTTCAGTAATACAGCTTATTTGCAGAAATTAGACACACTAAGTAGCTATCAAAGGTTACAAGAATTGTTATGCTCTCTTCGTCATATTTAAAATCAAAATATATACAGCAAATAAGGTTTGCAGGAAACACAACCATATACAAAAGCATAAACGTAATGAGTATATTGGTATACTCATTATGTTGATAATATATATATTGAGTATACACACCACAGCAGACCGAGTTGCAGGATATGGCCTTCATGAAACAGAAAGGGAACATCCCAAAAAACAGCAGTTGAGCAGGAGCATCAAATGTGTTTACTAATTTCAGTTTCCCTAACGGTTGTCAGAGTGAACATTTTTCTAGCAGGGAATAAAACTTTCTCAGCTTCACTGATTTGTGTTAAGGACCAGACTTCACAGGGAACACAAAAAGTGATAGTGCAGCCACTGGGAAGCCACACAGGGCAGATGCTGAGAAACATGCAGGTGGAGAAAGCAGCCACCAGAGTGCTGTGGTGACTATAAATTGTGGGGGGACACAGATCCAGGCAGATTCCTGTCCTGCCTGACAAATCCTTGGCTCGAACTTCAGCACAAGTGTTACTAAGACCAGAGCACATTTGGACACATTATGCAAAGGAAAAACAAAAAGGAATAAAATTTTAAATTATAGCAATGTCATGGTTTGGCCTGTGGTTTGACTGAAACCATGACAAGCAAGGAATCCCAGAAAAAGATATTAACTTTAGAGAATTGTCACTTAATTCAAAAATATATTACAGGTTGGTACTGTATTTTTAGAAGTCTAATTAAGCAAATATCAGGATTATAAATTACATTCCTTCAAATTTACTGCTTTTAAACTTAAAAAGTTACAAATTCATAGAGCAAAGGAGGGGTGGGTGAGATATACAAAAAGCTATCTTAGAAAATTGCTATATTTAAAAGCTTTTTCTTTTTCGTAAGGGATGATACAACAGTTCTGGAAAAAATTGTCCTGAGAGTTGTGGATAGGAAAGGGGAGGAGGGAGCAAAAGCAGCTCCAGTAACAACTCTCTAAACAGCCTCTGCCCAGGGGGTCAGAGCAGCCACTGGCTGCAGCCCCCTGATCTGGCTACACCCCACCACCTCCCAGCTCCTGCAGCGCTGAGACCTCGAGGTGGCTGAACTACTTTGGACCACAGCATAATTTCTTAGATTACTTTATATGGAACACAATGGATAATCAAAAGAACGGTCATGGGAAAATGTGGTTTCTCAAGTCTGTTTCTCAAGCTTCTACCTTAGCAGGTTTAAAGCTCCTCTGTGGGAATGCCCTCACTGCATTCCCAATCTCTCCCGAAATAAAGACCGCTGCTCTCTGAGGAGCAGTGCTACACCCGCGCTGTTTCTTCCTGCCCGCCTTGACTCCCATCTCCCTGACAGTAACAGTGATGAGGAAGGCACTCCTGAGGTTTAATTAATCAAGTCAGTTTCTCTTTGCTGCTGCTATTCAAAGATTTTGGCCATCAAGTTTGATCTTGTCAGAAAACCAATAGTTAATTACTTGCTCCAGGTACACTGAACCTATTCAATTCACTTTTCCTTCTGTGATTAAGTGAGCCTGTGGACTTCAAATAAACATTAGGCAGAAAATCTCTTTGAAATGCATCCCGCTCCTGTTTCATGTCCTGTGCATTGCCAAACATGGAGCCATTTTCCCCACAGAGCCATTGTCCTGGCGTACAGCATGATGAGAGCCCTTAAACACAATGGGGCTTGTCCTGCTCTGAGCTCACAGCCAACACACACTGACTGTGGTCCACATTACAACCTGTAAAGTGTCTTAACTGGCTTTGCCATACACTGAAATATATGAGAGATCAAGCAAGTGTTAGAGAGCTCAGGAAACACTCAGGAAACACACAGGAAAAACCCAAACACTCAACATTCCCAGCCCAGCCTGGCAGCTGGCACTGATGAGAAAAGTGCATCTCCATCCCATGTAGTGAAAAATGTTCTGTTTAGCTGGGCCACACTGGTCACAGTCCCAGCACTTTCACATCCCATGCATTCATCTAAGGGTGACACTGAAAAGGAGCATATGAAGCACACTGAGTGCTCTTCCAATGCATGCTGCTATAATGTGAAAATGCAAACAGCCTGAAAGCTAAGCAAAAATTGCAGTCTCAAGAGAGATAGAGCAGAGTCAATGCAGCTCCACAGATTTCACTCCACATATGTGAGGTCACTCTGAAAAGTGAGCAACAGGGCTGTTCCTGAAGTGGTTACTCAAGGGATTGAGGAAGAACTTATTTCTCCAATCTATATCAGCCTCTACTCCTCTCAAAGGAAAAAAACATTGTAAAATAGTTCCTGTATTTTACAGTTACGCTCCTGTTTATTGACTGTAAAATCTTTTATATGACAATTATATTACTGAATTTCTGATTTACATTTAGTCCTGAATTTATAGATAGGCTTAGCATTAAAAACAAATCAGCATTAAAGCAGCATACTGGTTGTTTAAATTACATAAAATCAAAGAAAATGTGAAAAGATAGTACATTTGAGTTCTAAGAACAAGAAGGAAATGATTTCTTTTCACAGGCAGTAATTTTTAATTTGAAATTAAGTACTTTCATATAGTTAGCAAGTATTATTATAGTCAATTGGAACTTTAAAATCACTTAGAACTGATAACTGAAAGGTGTTACAGTTAATTTTAAGGTTATGCAGACAGTCATATTGTTGAAGCAGTATTTTTTTTTTAAGCAAGGAAACATTTACAGAACACTTATTATTCTTGAAGTCTTACTGATAGGTTTTGGTTTTTTTTTTAGATTTACCAAGCCTGTTTCCTTTCATAACACAGAAATCCCCCTCTAATCCTGTCATGCATTAAAACAACTTGTGGTGCAGGGGGAGCCCTATGCCACAGTACCTCAGACTGTAAAGATTTAAGGTTACAGGGTCTGGCTGGATTACCCAGAACTGCTACAAGGTTTGTACCAGTCAAGCCCCTTTTTCTGCCCCAGCCATTCTCAGTTGCCTGCTGCAAACCAGCCCTTCCCTGTTCTGTGTTGGGAAACACATTGGGGAGGACAGAAAAAAGGGGAAAAATGTCTCTTCATCTGGTCTATTTTAAAACACAGCTGTGCTACTTTCATGCTAGAATTATTCAAGTCAGAGGACTTTGAATCTCTCTCATATAAAGTTTGGATTCTAAGCTCCCAGGAAAGAGCAGATCCGTGTGTGCTCGTACAATGAACTCAAATATTGCCATAAAAATCCAACTTATTTTGAAGAAGAATCCCCTGCTATGGGGACACTTGTTATAGCCTCAATCTTCTGAAAGGAAGCATTTCTTGCAAGACATTTCAAGCCCCATCACTGCTGAAACTGAAGCCACCCTACAACCTGGATGCCACCCAGCAGCTGCAGGAGGATGCGGGCTTGCTGCCAGGGCTCTGCCAACACCACCAGCTGATGGAGAGCGCGGTAGGAATTGTTCAGTCTCTGTCCCTCGAGACAGAAAAGACATTGCTCCTGTCACAGGCTGGTCTTAGGGCAATGTGAACAGCTTTGCTAACACTTCTTTGGGAGTAAAAACTGCAGACTCTTCTGGACTAAAACTTGGTAACTTGCTTCACACTTCTGCTAAATTGCTTGTGTTATTTTATCAAGAAAAAAAGTGGAAAAATCAAAAGCTTCCCAACATGGAAATACTGATTTTTTCAACACCAAACAAGTTGTTTTGCCATTTCCTTTGATTATTAATTTATAAAATCTTAAAATTGCTTAAATCCAAAAGAAAAGTTAAAATTTTTGTTTGTTAAAGATTTACAAAAATGGGGAAATGGATTTTGTTTTAGCTCAAGCCCTTGGTCACTTTCCATAGAATTCTTTGGAATTACCAGCTCATCAGGCAATTAGATATCCAAAGACAAATTTTGTACATTTAAATTTTTACTAGGTGCATCCCAAAGTGGGGAAAGAATTCCTGTGTCAAAGCAGACATATTATATTTGAACTCTTTTCTTCTGGTCTGTAGGGTCAGTTCCCACAACACAGCAGGGCTGGGCAGCAGCCACCCTCACAGATCCCACTTCTAGAGCCAGAAGGATCCCAAGCTGCACCACAGGAACTTATTGATTGGACATTACAGTTTTACTTATTAAAAAACTTTCATTTTCTTGGTCTTAGCATCTGTCCTGTGGATTACAGCTGAAACTAAGAGCTATAATGCAAAAGATGACATGACTCCCTGCTGTGCAGAGACTAAAAGCAGCAGTGCAAACAGGAGAGCGTGAGCTAAAGTCTTACTGTTCCTCTCAAAGACAAAATATCTTAAGTTGCAGTGGCATCATAAGTTGATTTCATCAGATAAATCTGAGGATGTGGCAATATTCTTGTAAAATCCCAAACAATTAGAGTTGTGCCTCTCTGTTCTAGAAGTCTCTACAGGTGGAGCCATTTTTACCTCAAATACAAAATACTTGGGTATTTCTACTTTGAGCACCACTTCTGAGTAAAAAAAGTCAGGTTTTACATTATCAAGTTATATATTCAACTACTTTCTAATCACTATAGACTTCTTTTAACTGAAACACCGTTTGCTTTCATTATCAACTATTCTAAATAATGCTGGAAATGGATTGGAATATTTTTTGCTGCTAATCTGTCACAGAGCCAATCAAAATCCATGAACAGAATTTCTAATATAGGTGCCAGTTATCAAGAGACAAAAACTGATCATCTACGCTAGAGAGAGCATATAATAAAGCAAGGTAAAACCTTATAAAGAGTCATTTTATTCTGAACACCTACCAGTGCATGGACAGAGTTATTATTGCAGAACACACTAGACAAGTTCTGTCACAAACACATCAGCTGTGTGCACACACCCCAGGCCTTCTGTGAGCCTCACTGGGGGACACACATGACTGGTGCTAAGTGAGAGTTAAACGCCATCTCTACTGTGGCATCTCCTCATCGTGGGCAGAGCAGGATAACCCAGCATCCGCTTTGTGGAAACACGTCCTTGAGACGTACTGGTATCCATAACCAGCTGCAGAAAATACTTGGAGAAAACCTCCACACCCCTTCCCTTCTTGGAGACTGCACCCTCCTGGTTACTTAATAAAGAGTCAAAGGCCTGTTCAAAGTTAGATCTGAAGAAACTAGGGACAGAAAGCCCAATTTTTATCCAAAGGGAACCCTTCTTAATGAACCCTTGACACAGACAGGTGTGATGGATGATATCCTTCCACCAGGTACCACAGGGAAGAAGTGCTGGGTTTTATTTCATACCCGAGTCACACAAGACTGGCAATGCATGGGAGAAAAGTAACATTATGATTCAGCTTTGCTGACAAACAGAGGAAATGTCTGGAGAAGAAGGATGATTTTCAGTTCCAGGAGCTGGGCTGCAGGAGTGCCAAATTATTCAAGTCTATTGAGTTCATAGTTTGCTGGGAAAAAGCTTTACAAGTTCACACAATACAAGGCAACTACCACCATTATAGGATTTTATAAAGAATAAAGTTTCTTAACTCAGATAACACCTTACTAAAAGCTATCAGGAAGGTTTGTCAAAACAAACATTGAATTAATTTGAACTATGTCAACAATCAATTTGCTAATGTGGAGTCTGATTTCAAAATATAAACGTTTTAGATGGAACAAAAAGATTTTTCCTTGACAAAAATTATTTCCACTTTGGGTCATATGATTCACCCCATTCCCTCAAGGAGAAGAAAACATGAATATATGAGGGGATAAATACCCTGCATATCATGAATAGACAAGGGAGCAGAAGCACCATCCAATAAGGAGTGATCTCATGCCCTTGCAGGAGAGGCCACAAGCACCAGGGCACTCTGCACTTCCACTCCAGTTTTGGATCAGGATTTAGACTGTCACAAGCAAGTCCTCTAACCATCAAGATATGGGGTTGCTTTCTGTCCCTCTACATACTTAACTGTCCCTACAGCACAGAAGCAAATCAACAGCAAGCACAGCCTGCTGTGCCAAGGCTGCATTACTCACTGACCCAACGCTGACCCAAGAAACAGTCTTTATCTTTCCCAGATACCTGTGACACCATGTAGTAGTTTGGCCGTGATTGGCCAATGTGTATTACTGACATTTGATAAAACCAATGAAAGCGTGGGTACGCCTTTTACGATACACCTTTTTTAAATGCAAACCCGGGAATCAGCTCTCGGTTTCTGGCAAAGGCTCAGGTAAGAGCTCCTGCCGAACATTCTCTGCTCCCCCTCTCCCCACGTGGCCGTCGGGCCTGGGGGGGAGGGGGAAGCAAGTCAGGCTGACCGGGCAAAAAGGAAAAAAAAGACCGCAGAGCCAAGCTGTGAGCTACGCTGCTGATATCTGGCTGATGGAATTCGAGTTTTCTTCTCCTGCAGTATGGGTCGGTGAGAGAATTTTCTCAGGGCCGTCTCGGAGCCACGGAAGATCATGCAGATCGGGCGGGGATGGCTTTTCTGAGT
>WAAG01012961.1:850-11346 GCA_013390105.1 Tichodroma muraria | reverse complement strand
TTTCATGATATAAACGTTTTTTCCGGGCAGCTGTTATCATGAAAAGTTTGTTTTGTCTTGTTTTGTTTCAGTTTTTAGTTCCATAGCGAGTAAAAGATGCTCCAATCTCTAGAAGAATTGAAGAAAGACTATTCTAGAATTGAAAAAAAACTGACTGAAAGTTTCTAAATGTAATTTCTGTATGTTGTTAATGAGAGTGAGAGAAATTTTGGTAATAGAGGAAGAATGTTTGAAAGGTTTCATTCTAATTCTAAGAGTTGGTTGGTTGTTTTTTTTCTTCTCCTTCTTTCCTTTTTGTATTAGTTAATAAACGTCTGTCCTTTTCAAGTTTAAACCTGCTTTGCTCTTGATTACAAAATTTCTTTTCTTTTGGCAACCCAAATTGATAGTTTTTTTTTCTGTCTGGTTCACAATGAAACCACGACACACCATTAGGGAAAAAACCCACCCTTCCATCCCTGTTCATGTTTTGATGAGACACTTTGCACTAAGAAGCATTTGCTACCATGTACATTTGCAAAAAACATAGAAATTTCCATACAAAGATAGTTAATGAGAAGTCAGTCAATTTATACAAAACAGCCTGTCAGAGGCCCTTGGAGTTCAGAGGGCCTTAAGGATGTTTTGGAGATTCTGAACAAAGTATGAATAAGGCTCTCAGAAAAAAATTCCATGGCGATGCCACGGTATAAATCCACCCGGTTCTGCAAGGATGTGCAGCCCTCCGAATAGTGTTTGAATCTTCCATTTTTATATTTGTATCTCTGATTTAAATGATGAACTGAGAAAAATCTTACATAGTACATAGACAAAACTCTAATAAGCCCAGCACTACAGGGATCAAGCTATTCCAGGGGACAGGACTTTTTCCATAGGCACCTGACCCTTACAGCACACTGAAGGGGCTGCTGAAGTTTGTGTTAATTTCTATCAAAGTGGAAAAACAAGCAAACAAAAAAAACCCATACTTCAACATGATTGCCTTTTTTACTTTTTTTGAATAAATAAAATTTATTCAGAGGTATACTTGATGCACCAAAATCCTTCTTTCAGCTTGGAGCAAGGGTTGGAAGAAGCTCATATCTGTCCCAAATACACTGTAAAAACATTTCCACTCCCCATGATATGCAGGTTTCAAATACAAAGATGAATGGCACAAGTTTTGTTTTGTTTTAAAACCACAAAGTAGTTTAGCTCTTAAGGAAGGTTTTCTTTCTGATTTCTCCCCCCACCCCCTGAGTCAAGGGACTCTGTTCAGCAGCAGTCTGCATTTCAGTTAGAAAAGGGAAAACAGCCTGAGGAGCACCCTTCCTATCTCAGACAGCAACAGTGGCAAAACCACACAATTTCTAGGTTGGAGAGCCCAAATCCAAAGTCTGCGCTAATAAAGAACAAGTAGAAAGCTAAAGAGGCTTCAGAGCTAGAAGATGGGAAAAAAAACCCACAAACCCCACAAAAAGAGGTAACAGCACTTTTCATCACATCTGATTGTTAATAAGGGCCCCTGGCAGCAAACAAGTTACATCCCTGCCCAGGCCCAACCTCATAGTCATCTCTATTACACATCACAAACTGGATTCCCAAATTCCTCTGTGGCTCATTACCTCCCATGAAAGCTCCTCTCTGGGGATATCCAGCAGTCAGTCATTTAAATTCAGCCTTTCCTGTCTGGAGCTGGAAAACTGTCTCTTGAATCCAAAGTACCAGTACATCCCTCCTCTGATCTGTTGAAGCCAAAAGTCCTTTGGCTCGGGAGGTTGCTGCAGAATCAAAATCCTCACCCAACAGTAGCACTTCTCCCGAGTTTAATTTGGGCTCCACTGTTAGAGGCTGCTGTACCTACAGCAGTGTCTCAGACACTTCACAGGATTACTGCTGCTGAGTAATGAGTCTGACAAATGACACACCTGAGCAACCAAATCATCTTACAGCCAAAAGAAACTTTTACTTCCAAACAAAAAGACCTCTTAAAGAATATAGAACTGTTTTTTTTACGGAATACGTTTCTATTTGGCATGTATGCTCCAGTGACTTGAATAAAGGTCTAAAACTGAATATACACGTTTCTTTATGACTAAGCAACGCAAACTGAAGCGGCCAATAAACCATAATATTTCATCTTTTTCCAAGCTCACTTAACTTACTTTTCAGATGCTAAGCATGTTTTCCTGGTGTATGAAAATTGCTTCCACAATTTACTAGAATTAGCCTATGTCTGCTATTACACCACTTTTAGGTGCTCAAACACAAACATTGCTTGCCCACAGTCCAACATTTTTGAATTAATCATCTTTGTGTACATTTGATGGGAGAAATGTACATTATAAGGGTAAAACTTTCAGTTCCTGTACAACCTAAGACTTTTCCATGGTAGCCTGATTTAGTAAGAGGAAAAAGAAAACACATCTTATGACATTTATTTTAGCCCAAGATAGAGGTGAAATTGAGAAGGGCTCAGAGCTAAGTATTTTGATTTAATCAATGAAGTAATAAGAGCATCAGTGAGGTTCATGTCCTTGATTCTTATACCTACTAATTCTGAAATCTGTACCCCTGGCTTCATCCCAGAAAGAACAGGTACACATTTGGTTCTAGCCACTATAAAGAGTTATCATTTTGGATACCTTGACGTATGACCACCCATTTTTATTCACAGCAGAATTTATTCAGAAGCCAAAGAGACAAAGCAACATTTAGACCAAGAGCAAACCACCACTTTAAAATTTTTCTCAAAGTAATTTGATAATCACATATTTTTGTCAATGTGAAATCTATGAATATGAGATCAACCACTACAAGAAATCTACAAAAACTTCTGTGTTTACAGCATTATTTTTTTAATGGAGTAGATACCTTTACATCTCTATTTTTCTTAAAAAGTATAGATTATATTTACACTATAAGAAGTTAAGACACATCTGCTTGATGAGACTGACTACTTAATCATTAGGGTCTGCCCTAAAAATACAGTAATGCTTACACTCACATTGTCAGAGATGGTACTGTAACTGTTCTCTTTCCATTCCAGCTACTTTTGCGCAAGCAAAGGATTTCTGCATAAAGAGACTATATACACATTTAAAAGAACTAACTCTGTTCGAGAACTTTCATCTCAAATCTTTTTTCTAAACTAAAGAAAATACTGAATCATATAGGAGTGGATATATGAGTGATGAATAGGGAGCAAAAAAAATCATAATGAACATCTCGGTATTTTCAGAAAGAAAATGCAAAAAATGTCAATTTTCATTCGGTGCAATATTTAAAGTGCTAATAAAAGCTATGGCATCCTAAATTTTTTTCCACAGTAGGTCAATCTACCATTGAATTGCCATTGAATTACAGTCTTAATGAAGGCCTCTTGAATTTTTCTGTATACTAAATGAAATATAAAAAACTGCAAGAATAAAGCAGATACTAAATATCCATGTACATTGATGTGTATTTTATATGCAGGTGTATCTTACATTCATTTATTCATCTATCCACTGCTATGAGAGAAGATTATTCTTTACTTCTACCCATTGTAGGATTCTGCAATCAAAATTAATAGCAAGGACAGTTTTATCACAGCTACTGCACCCACAGATGCTGTACATAATCTTGCGACCAATTTCTAATTATTTTTTTTAATCACAGACGATAGTGACAGATGGCACTTGGGGAAATTCAACATTATGGGTGGGGGTAGCTATGAATAATGACAAAGATAGATGTAAAGCAACATGCACATCAATATTTTGCCAGATTTGTTTCTATCAAGTGATAAGGAAACAATGTTTTGACTATAACCTCCATCAACAGCTAAGACAATGTTTGTTTTCCTTCTTTATTTGGAAAGAAATTTCTATTACTGTCCATTACTAAAACATGCTGGAGTGTTGAAAAAAAGGTAACAGCTCCACTGTCACATAATGCAGTGCCAGCCAAAAGAGGGTGGTAACAGCACCCATGTTAATGGGGTCAGAGACCCACTGAACACAAGGGATGAAAGTATTTGGAGTTTCCCACCACGATTACATCCCCTAAAGGTTTGTTCTCCTGCTTTTCAGTGTTAACCCAATATGAGAAGCCCAAGCTTGCAGGTAGCATGGGATTAGGAAAACTCTCTTGTCAGCTCTAATTAGACAACTGTAGGCTCTTGCGGCATGTCACACACACCACTCACGACTCTCCATGATTCACTTGCTGGGCAATTACCACTGCTTATATATTCAAAGTATAAAAATGCATGGGCCAAACCCCATCATTAAAATATTTCCTGACATGAGAACAGGTGCATTTCCACCCCAGCTACAGCACACAGCCCAGGGACTTAAATGCAATTTTCAAAGATAACTAAAATCCCCTACAACTCACATGAAGTCTGTGGTCACTGAGGCCCTGTCCTGGTTACCTCTTGAGCACAGGCCCTCTACACACCCACCTTTCATGAGATTTACACAGTAACTTCAGGTTTTGTGTGAATTTCAGTGCTGCTGCTTTCTCTGTGTCTAGTCTGCAGAAGGTGCACGGGGCTGGTTCCCAAGTGAAGGGCTGCAGGGCTGGTGCTGCTGAGGGACCTGCACCAGGCAGAACACAGTCCCACCCAGCCAGGCATGGCACACTGCATTTCTGCTGGCTTTATACTTTCCTGCTGGTTTTATGCTAAATCTTTTGAAAAGCCTGAGTAACTCAGATTAATGATTTCTGATCTAGTATAAGGTCTGCTGGGATAAAGTTGGCCACTAAAAATATTAAGGTAATATTGCCCCCACCGCCTTTTAAAGCATCAGATATAAAAGTGCAGATGAGCAGACTTCAGGGCTTCCTCCTGTCTGCAAAAGGTAATTAGATTCCCTTCCTATAGGATGACATGTTTTACACTCCTGCCACACCTGCCTCTGCACTCCTGCCATTTCCTAAGGGGGCTTTTTGATATTATAAGCCCTCATTTAAATTGGATCATTGGAGCTCAATGTTGTATCTGTTCTTTACCCTGGAAAAAGAATCAGGCCATAGAGTGTATGAAAGGCTGCTCTTGCCAGCTGTGAATACAAGTGGAATTTCCCATACATAATTTTTATTTTCTCAGTTGCTAAGTAGCAAGAGTTAAATCCTCTTCCCTGATCATCACACAGGTTCCCTTGAAGTTTATTCAACAGTATCTGCTTGTATTAAACTCCAGTTGATGTCAATAGGGGTGCTGTAGTCACAGGGAGAGCAGAATAACTTTGAAGAAATGTGTTGTGTTCAAAGAAAAAAAATTAACCCTTACTTTTTTAATGTTACTCTTACTTCTGCTTTACCAGAGTTTCTCTATAATTTCATGGTTTTGAAAACAACTCTTTTCCTTTTTAATATATTGAAGTTCTGCAGGGAAATTAAAAGGTTACTCATAAGAGAAAGTAGGAATTTAATAAACAAGAAAAAAATATATATTATTATGTTCAGTACTTTTTTCTAGATTATCTGACTAGTGGTATTGTCACAGAACTCTGTTCTGCTCTAACCCACTGGGTAGTTGAGCATAAGTACAACTCCAAATGCTGTTCTACATGCAGTCCAGGCCATTACGCAGAAACCTGAACCCACTGATTACAGTAGCTTCCAGTTTCATACTGTGCCATGACTGGTGGTAGCAGAAAGGAAGACAGTAAGCAGCATAATTCTTTAAAAAATTAAAATGAACTAGCAAGCTTCAGATGTCGAGGGAGAAGACTACAAAGATTAAAAGTCACTAATCAATCTAGGAAGAGTTTGAATAAGTTAGAAACTAATCCTATACAGGTTAAAAAAAAAAAGAAAAAAGATAAAAACTGAGTGAATTGAACAATAGAAAGCACAATGAAGATCAATTCCTTTTTCATAAAAGCTAGCCTTCCTAATTTATTTCCTGTACAAATTTATTGCAAGACTAATTTAAATTACAGAAGTAACTGCCTAATCTTCTACAGGAATTCCCTGTCTCACGCTTTCCTTTTCTTGTGCCAGCTGATCTTTTCATACATGAAATAAAACTCCTCTAGTGGAAAGGTGGAAGAGGAAAAAAATGCCCGTCTTACAGGAATGCAGTCAATAAGGACTGTCCTATTTGAAGCAGCTGAGAAGTACTTCAAAGAAAATCCCTGCTTGACTAGAAAATGTCAGTGATAAGACCCCAGAAGAGCAGGTTTTCACACCTGAGAACTAAGCAATTTGAAGGAAGCCGCCAACTTTGAGGATGCTGATTACAGGATATTAATTCTTTGACATTTTTGTTGCTCTAACGCATCAGTAAGTTTAGGTAGAAGTACCCAGCACGACTTGAGGCTTCGGTGAATGCATGAAGAAGCCGCACCCTGCGCAGCACAAGAGCAGAGCCCCAGCGGGCAGCAGGCGCCGCACAGGCTGATCCCGCACAGGCGGGCCGGCGGTGTCCCCTGCCAGCAGCAGCCCACAGCGCGGGCGACCCCGCGCCCTCCCACACCCGCTCCCGGGTCCTCCCTCGCTGTTAAAGAGCGCTATTGCCACCGAAACGCAACCGCTCTAGCACCTGCCCGCTGCCCAGTGAGGGGTGGACAACCCCATCGCTCTGCCAGACCGTCGCCGGCCAGGCGCTGGGGCAGGGGAGCTGCTCCTCAGCTCAGGACTAACAACCCGCGCCTCCACGGCGACCACCTCTGATACGCCAGCAAAGCGTTCAGCTCTTTTCAGCTTCGGCCTTTGTGCCAAAGGGAGTTTCCTCTCTCAGCCCAGTTTGTGTAATCACTAGCACGTGAAAGTTGCCTGACAATTTTTTCCTAATTAGAACTATTTCTATAGTCTACTCCACAAATAGATGGCAATATAAACTTAAGATTTTTTTTCCCAGGGCACAAAGAGAACTGGCGTTTTCTTTAGCTTTTCAGTATCAAGGGAGGCAGCTAGCAGCAATGCCAAAGTCTCTACCTGACACAGAGCACTGAATATATTTTATCAATAATATTATTTGAATAAAGCTTTTTTACTTACTAGTGACCATGAGTTTATTGAAACTTTAGCTGGATTAAATTCCCACAGTTGAGTATGGGTCTGATTTGAAGAAAGACCTCTAAAAGGTGCAGAACAGGTAATAAGACAAGCTTATACCTTCTCAGAACCAGGATGGGGATGAAATACAAGGATAATTTGCTAGAACTTCTGGGGTTAGTGAAGAGTAGCCACAAGATCACCTGCTTCAGATTTTGCTTTCTGCTCTGTGTAAGATGTGGTATGAGGTTGCCAGCAGTGCATCACCAGCTCAGAGTTTTTTAGGGGACCTGACTCAGTTTCAACTGGTCACACTTTAAATGGTTTTCCTCATTAGCTTCTCAGAAATGTACAGTAACGAAGCTGACGCTGACATTCAAGAAATGCTTGAAGTGCTCTCCATTTCTCTTGATCTGATGGGTAGTGTTACAGAACTATCACCAAATTAAGTCACATCAGAGATCCAAACAATAAGATTAGTGCACGAATAGCAATACTGAATTAAGTCAGCACTAAACTGCAGAGCAAATATAGCTGATAATTAAGTCAGAAGTCTAAAACGATATGCAATATTTCTCTAACAAAACCTGGAGACGATTTTTGAAGAAAACCAAGAAATACCAAATAACCCTGAAAGAACAATGAAGAAGTGTAAATAAGCTTTCTCCTAGGAGAGTGAAATGCTTAACTGGGTAACACCACAAATGCCTGTTTTGGTTTTAAATATCAGCTTGGGCCATATTGCATGAAATAAGTCCAAAGAGTACTTCAGGAAGCAAACTGCATTTCTTTAAAGCTAATTGAATCTTCTCTTCTGGGTCTCACTGTTGTTATGGACACTCAGATTTCTTTCCCCATTTCACCCTGTTCACAGAGCAAAGCTGTTAATAAGCTGTTATGCATCAGACTGTTATTCCACCCAGAATTTAGGAGAGGTAGGACTGAGACTGACAAGATAATTTCCTCAGTTATTTTCAGCACAGTTTCTTAACAACCTTACCAGCATCAATAGCCTCATTCATACAACCATGCTCTGAGTGCTGGAATTGAATTTTAGTAGTTAGTGACAGTCTGAGACATCTCTTACTGAAGAACTTAAACAGGGAAACAGCTGCATATCTCAAGTGTGTAAACCACTGTAGTTTTGGGTTTTTTATAAAATCTCAAGTGCTTGTTTGGATGGATTCTGTCATACAAACAGTGCAGTTGATTGCTGGGATATACCAAGCTTTTAGCATCTCCAAGAGCATATTTAGAATGAGCTAAAAGAAGTCAAGCCAGTTTTGAANGCCCTTGTCTAATTGAAGATTGCCCAACACGAAGCTATAAACTCCCTAAACACTCAAACACTTGCTGCTCCAGTAGGCAGCTAACATTTAGGATGAGACAGATCTGGTTACCAGTTGGCATACTGGCAAAGAATATGATCTGCAGCATAATTAGAACACAGGACTGGCTATTTATCACTGCTCTTCCCACATTTAGTTGAATTGTATTTTAATTCATGTAGAGTATTACAGTGTAAGTTTTCCTCAAGTGTTGGGTTATGTGTGAGCAGACCCCCAGACACATTCTGATATACTATAGAAAAAATATCAAGAGCTGAAGAAATTCACCACTGAAGATTAAAACACCTAGCAAACTTGGTAGCTTTTCTCTCCTGATTCCTCCTACTCCAGGAGAGGAGTTTCCCCCAGAGGAAGACAAAAAGTCCTCAAGTACAGTCCTGTTCTGATTTACCCTCCAAATTCATTGACTGGAGAGAGACTTTAGTCTGGATTTTGGCAATGTGAAATGGATCCCTAGCTCATCACATAAACGCAGTCACTTCCACATTCAGATTTCACATTGAAATCATTAATCACACAGGTTTAAGACAAGATAATGTATCACCAGTTCTGTGGCCCACAAAAAGCAGCTGCTATGTTTGCTCTGGACCATTCACTGGTCTGAAATTGAGTGTCATTTATGAGAAGGTGGAAGACAATGAGTTTTTTGCTAATGGTTGTATAAAAAAAAAGTTAATGGAATTTAAATTAAACTAAAATAACTTTTCTTTACAAAAAAGCCTGTGAACAATTTTATTTGAGTTTAAGTACTGTAAAGGGGTCTTATCCATGTTTCAACTAAAATTTTTTAACAAGTATAAGTAATCTATCCCTTCAGGTTGTCAAAAAATGAACTGCTTCAGATAAACTTCATCTGTAGTACCTTAGTACTAATCTGAATGACACTCCTAATGGCAGGTAGACATATCTAAGTATTTCATAGGCACTGGTGTGTTTTTTATATATTAACCTGTACATTTGTAACATATTTACTCTCATAGAGCTCAAATGCTAATTTTTTAAGCTGTCATTAAGTAAACCCTGGTTTGCCCTTACCCCTCCACAGATATCAGTTCCTATGCTGCACAGGACAAGGTGACACTTGCCACTAAACAGAAAACGCATTTTGTTTGCAATGGGCAATTTCAATTTACTGCTGCCTGAATTTATATTGTACATAGCTCTCCCTCAAACATCTAGGTGAGGTTTTATCCAAAAACATTATTTTCCTGCTAAAGACTGAAACCTGAGTTTTAAATTTTACTCATGCTGAGCAATTAGCTATGAAGGTGTCAAGGAGTAAGAAAAGAAAAAAGCCAAAGAAACCAAACTAGCCAGAAAGAAGAGGCAAGAAAAGGAGTCTCTGGTAATTTTGAGAGCAAAGTTGTTCCACACTTCACCAGTAAATTGAATTGTCACACATCTCCTCTGGCCAGCAGAACAAAAAGAAAGGAATTTCAGCCTTTAGTTTATTGAAAATTGCTCAAAGTAAATCCATTTCTGTTGTAAATTGATACAAAAGAAAGGTTGCAAAAGCAGATGAAAATATATTATGTTTTCAACACTATTTATGGTGACTAGCTTGAAAGTGTTTGGACCCCTTTAGAAACTGAGAAGCAATTTGAAGACAATAAAACTTCTAAAGCAAGATAATTCTTTAGAATTATCTTGTTTAAATTTATTACAGTTGGTGTTTTTACCTTGCACACAATTCACTGTTTTAAAGCAATAAATTAGATAAAAGCATTAGCTACTTCCTACATAGCATGGCCTTCTTACTGCCAGATATGCCAAAACAAAACATTAAATTGTGCTCATTGTAAAATAACTTTCCCATCTTTATCAAAAAGACCTCAGGAAAAGTGTTTGTATTCTGCTTCACCCTGCATGCATTAGTGATTATTTGTTGTGAAGTTCTACAAAAGAGAAGAGATAAATTTAGTCCAAGGAACCAATTTTTCCATCTCTACTGAAAAAGCTATATAGTTCAATAGCAAAATTTTAACTATTTCTAGCATCCCTGTTTCTACATCTATAATACTAAGCCACCTGAAGGGAGAACCAAATCAGCACCAGACATGTGAGCTTCACTGGTACGTGACCCATGAGGTAACATGGTTCTGGTAACAGTCAATTCATTTAACAAAAATTTGAGAGCAGAGTTTTGACAGCCTGGGGTAGGACTTTGGGTTACTCTGG
>WAAG01012940.1:4783-18827 GCA_013390105.1 Tichodroma muraria | reverse complement strand
AACCAGTTGGAGCATAGTTCTAGGCACCCTCTAAACCATGCAGTAAGTGTAGGTACACGCAGACCCTTGGGGCTTAAAGACTTGCAGTCTTCTATCCTCATTTTCCCACACAGTTTCGGAGACTTGTCCCTGTCTAGGTACAGGGAGGAAAGATAGTCTGTGGGCATGGTATGAACCACCAAAGTAGTTTTCTCTGTGAGGGCAGCTGCACCTGGGGAAGCTATGAGTGAATCTTTTCTGAGGGGGCAGTTTCTTACCTTTCCTGTAGCCACCTGCTCCTCACACAGGCACCTGTTCTGGGATGCCACTCATCCATGCAGCTACTTCTGCTCAGGAACACTGAGTTTTGGGGGGGTGTGGGGGTGTGTTGCTCAGTCCGGATCTGTGCTGAGACTGTTGCTAGTCAAGTGCTACCAGACTTTGTGGATAAAGTCAAATGATTCGTGCAAGTGAGCTGCTCTTCACGTTGGTCTGGGCCATAACGTAAGCATGTCTCTTCCTGAGATCCTTCAGAGCAGCAGTTGCTGAAGCCTTTCGACACACGTGTATTTATCCACACGATGTCTTGCTCATTCTCTGCATCTGCAACAACATTCAGAACCATGACCTGCAATGATTTAGCATAAGCAGCAGTCATTCCAAGAGACTTCTGGAGATTTTCCTGCCCAAGACAGAAGAGAAATGGCTGTTGAATGTACTGGCTATAGAGCAGAGGGACTACAGAAGCAGCTACTGCCTGAAGCAGCTACTGCCTGTGGAAACCGGCTGTTCCAGGCTGTGGTACATCTTGGCTGGATCAATTTTACATTTGGTGGTCAGGATTTGAAACTATATTCTTCACTGGCTTCTTCACTTTACCTAGAGGAATGGCTTTCAATGCTGTAATTTTCTCCTTCAGGAGGTAGTGAATGTATCAACTGTCAGGGAGTCTCTCCTGCCCCTCTAAGTTTGTGTAGCTGTACCAAGACTACACAGAATTCCCCCAAAACAACTGAATCTTTTATTTTAACGTGTTTTTTTTGGTATCTGTATTTCTAGTAAGGGAAAGGACATAGGCAGACATGCAAATATCTAAAATCCAGTTCCTCTTCTTGCTAAAATCCCCACACTGGAGCTATGTGCATCTTGCTGTTAGAGATCTTTTCTGTTTGTGTTCCTTATGTTTGGGTAGCCAACACCCAGCCATGACTTGCTGAGTGACTTCTGCTGGGTACAAGTGCTAGAGGGCAATGTTCTCCAGTGAACCAGAAGAGGTGGCTGTGGAAACAGGGCATCTCAGAGGAAAAAGCAGCAGGAAAGGAGCAGATACAATGGCTGCTGAGGAAGCAACAACATTCTAGGGAGATTTTTCAAATCAAACAAATGCTGAAGGATTAGGACAGGACAGAAAGGAAGGAATGGGGAAGCAGAACAAGAGACACACGCCTGGGTAGTAAAAGAAGGAAGAGAGAATAATGATTAAATCAGTCACCTTGTTGATTCATGGCTTCAAAACAGCCTGTGTGAAATATCATAGCTTAATAGTTGACTGGAATCCTAAAAATTTTTACAAATTAAACTACTCTGATTTGTAAAGTTGACACAAATTTTCTGTTACATGAGATTTTCTGGTTCTATTTTGTACTGCATATTTATTTAGGGAGAGACTGCCAACCACAGGTGTAAATCAAAGCAAAACACCTAGTAGCAGCAGCACAGGATGAGACAAGTTAGCAACTTTACTATAAAAAGTAATGCAGTTGCTAGCATAAAATACTGGGAGTCTCTACCTGTTACTAAAACATGCAAAGCTGCCACAACAAGATCACATTCTGTACAGTCTCCAAGTAAATCATGAAAACAGCCACTGCAATGATGGAAGCTTCATCACAAAGCACTACTTTCTACACACACACAAAAGGAAAATGCAAAGTAGGAGGACAAGTTAGCAGTGATGTAACTCTTCAACTGCAAGAGCAGCCACACGCCCTGGTTTCCATTGCCTTTTCAGTACTGGTTACAACACCTGTGCATACATGCTTTGGATGTTTACATCTACAGATTTTGGAATTGCTTATAAGGAGTGAATTGAATGGCAAAATTTTCACCACTCTTCTTAGATCAGGATTTTGACCAAAGGGGTAGGTAGCCTTTGGAAATGAAGACCGTTCCTTTGGCGGGTGTTGAGAGGCCAGAGGAAAGGCAGAGTTGGGAAGAGTCACTATTCAGTGGCAGAGGAGTTTTTCTAGGGCAGGTAGGTGGGACCAGAGTGGGATTACTGGTTTTTGGTTACTGTGATCCCAGGGAACTGCCAGCTGCCTGTAATTGCTGGCAAAGGCTCAGTCCCTTCAGGGCAAGGAAGAAAGAATAAATACCTTCAGTCTTTAATTATAGCTTGTTCTTACTCCTCAGTTAAGAAGAAATGGAAGCTGCTGATAACACAGTCTACACAAAGTAGGCCTGAGATGGGAACTGATTTATAAAAACACAAATAAATGTGCTTGTTGTCCTTTTGGAGAGAGAGAGGCACTGGAAACAAATCGTCTAGGTGCCAGAGAAAACATTCTGTGAAGAGTAAATATTGCTGTGCCCTTGTTTGTGCCTCCCCATCCCCACCCCACAAAAGAGGGTCTGGCTACTAGCAAAGTGCCAGCCTTGTCGACCTTGGCAGAGATACACTGGGGCCACACGGACCGCTGTCATGCAAATGAGATTCTTGCTGTACAGGTTATCTGGTTAAGAAGTCCTAATAGTAGCTGGTAGCAAATGCTGCCTAGAAATCAGAGCTTCTGAATTTCTTCACAGCTACAGCAAGGCCAATGAATTGGCATTGATAACAGAGTTGTTCCACAGCCAAATAATGTTTGTGGAATGGTCAAGGTTTTAAACTTCTCTCATTTCGAAATCCAAGATTATCCTGTGATTTAGCTGAACTGTCAGTGTTGGCTCCTATTCTACCAACTCGATTGCTAGAACTGGTGAATAAACTCCCAGTAATTAACATTGTACCAAGGTAAACAATGTACCAAGTAAGACAGAATCCTGAAAACAAAATAACGCCAGGAAACCTCCAAAAATTTAAGAACAATTTGATATTATTTGTAAAGTTGAGAAAATTGACTATTTATTTATTTAAACATGGTAAAATGTTTATATAAGGTAAGTGTAGGGAAGCTTTTTTTCCTGGTTTGTTTCTAGTCTAAAATCACATTACACCATTTCTTCAAAGTAAATTAGACTCAAAGGCAGATGGGATACATTCATGAAAAGGTGGTAATGAGATTAACTTCATCTTTTTCATTTTGGTATCTGATCAGTCACTGTAATTTTTTGGTATTCAAGCTGGAGTTTGTGGAACTGTTTAAGTATTGAAACATACAAAAATGTGTTAGCAATTATTTTTTTCCCTGTAGGTCCACCATTTACTGCTTTCTTCAGACATCTTCTGATGCGATCTGAACTTTGATGTAAGGCTGAGCTTAAGGTTATCCTACAAAAAGTATTCTGATTCCATGGCTCTGAAAGCAAGACTTAAGCACAATTTAAATGAAATCCAAATGTTCTGGTAGCCAAACCTTGATTTAAAATACTGGAATTTCCTGGAATTTCAAGTCTTTTTGCACATAAAGCTTAGTCTGGAGTTAAAATGGGAGAAAGAGAGAAAAAAAAGATTGGACAGACTGTCAAGGACAATTTTGAATTTACTGCAAATTTGATTTAGAAATTACATCATTTCTGGGTAGAAAAAAAATAGTACAGGAGGCTACTTTTCAGAAATACTTTATCAGTGGTATTGAACTGGTTTAGAGGTTTTTTTGAGAAGTGTTTGCCCTGGCCTATCAGATAGACACAGCCTTGCTACCCCCATCAGCAGGCTGGAATGAAGGTGCCCAAGGGGCTCCTGCTGGGAGGGAGGGAAAGGAGGAGCTTGTGGGTTGGGAGGCAGAGGATGAGTGTACTCGGGGCTGCCTGCAAGGTGCAGGGGGTACTGTGGGACTCACAGCTCCCTCCTATCCATTCTACTTGACCTTAATAGAGGAAGTTTATGTGTAGGATATATCTGTCGTCTGAGGGATGAGGTGGGAGAGGCCTGTTTGAAAGGTGGAAAACCTAATGAGCCTTTTTTTCCGTGTAAGCTATAATTTTGGAAATCTATTTAAGGCACTCTGGAGACCAAAATGTGTTTCCTTAAAAATCCTTTAACCTTCTGTGAAAACTGCACCAGACAGAGTTGGTATTAGTGGTAAGGGAAAGGGGAGAGAGAATGGGAAGCTCTTTCAAAGGAATGCTGGGGCAGGTGTTGCTACAGTCCCAGAAATGCTCTACATCTGACATGAAAGGCCCTGAGGAACAAAATATTTTATGAGTCAGGTTTGGTCTTAAATTGACCGTGCCAGATCACTCTACCAATATAGGCTACCCAAAAGGAAACCCAGCAGCATCACTGTGAAGTGATTCTGAAACTATAGGTTCTATTTACATAATTTATACTAATAAAATTAATTCTAATATTTCAAATGTCAGTTTTATTTATAACTATCTAAGGCCATCAGAAAGAGAATCCTTCTCTAATGCAACTGCATATTTCAGATCAGTAGTACAAGATAGATTAGTTTTGCATGATTTTTTTATTCTGCTATTCTATGTTTTTATAAACCACAAGTTGTACTGGCAGGACTTCACTTTAATATTAATTATTAAGCTTGTTTTTAGTTCACATCTGTGATTTGTGCTTACTCTTGACAGCATAAAGCATCACTGAGCTAAGCCAAGAAGTGTCAGCATACACCAGCACTGTGTTGGCTCCTGCCAGTGCAAAAAGCTGATTAATTTAGCTACAGAAGCAGAGTGGGGAGAGAAACAAGCCTGGAGTTAATGCAGAGTCAGCACCACCATATTAATGACATACTGAGCGAGGGTGCCATTTTCTCTTTTTTTAAGCTAACTATGTAATGTACCTCATGGTACAATTTGAATGAGCTACCTTTTCATTAAAAACAATGAATGCAGATATGTGGTAATGGTAGTGGTGTTTTCAAATCCTCTTATTTTGGAATATCCCTACTATGTCCCTAGTCAACTATGATTTACAGAATACAGTTGATCATGACGCAAACTCTCTACCTTTCAAATTCTGCTGCACAACTAAAGCAGCCATGTGGGGTGCCTAAAACTGCTGGGTCAGAGCACAACATTGCCTTAGGTGCAGACAGGTACAGGTTAATACTGGAAGGTGGTAAGGAGTCAGATATTTAGCTTATAGGAGACACAAAACTGTATCATTTTACAGCTGAGAATGGTTTGATGATTTCTTCTTCTGACCATTTCAGGAGACACCAGGGTATCAGTATCTCCCACAATTGTTTATCAAGGTACAGAAGAGAAGCAGATAGAGCTACAATCTTGAAGTCTTCATTATCTTTATTATTTAAAACAGAATATTCTATTGCTACAGCATAGTTCTGCTAAAGTATACATGAGGCACCAGACACTGAACACAAAGATTTTATCTTGCCTAACACCATAGGAGAAAGTGTCTCACTTTCAAATGTGCTTTTGGGTTAATTTCTGCCCACATTTACATGCACAAGCACCTACTGATTGAATTTCATGCATTGGTGGGGTACAATACAGTTATGGAGAGCACAATTTACCTCCAAATGTCAGTCTTAAACCTGCTTCCTAAGGTTACCTGCTTGAGATAACTTGCAAGTATGTTTGCATATAACTTCTGTGGCCAGTAATGAATTGTTTTTCTCAGAACATTGCTTACTGCTTTCCTATCAAATTACAAGTAATGCTAAATGTTGGGCAACCTTACCAGCCCTGCCTGTGAGATGAGGCTGGATTCTGGCTTTGGTTTGTTGTCTAAGTTTCCCAGCAAGGAAAGAAGCCCTGAGTTGGTGTGACATCAGGAAGCCAGCTCCCTTCCAGCTGTGCTCCCTTTCTTTCCAGTGCCAAGCCAGAATCCTTTCCCCTAGGTGCATGTTCCTTGTCTGTGGGTCACCCCATGGCCAGGAAGTGCAGGCTAGCTTGGAGCCATGGTCCATATAGAAGTGGAAATGCAGAGCAGCTTCTGGTTTCCTCTTGGCTTTCTTTGCACAACTGAAAGAGTTAGCTCAATAGAGTTGGGAGACCATGGATATGTAGACTTTGGAGTTAAACTGCTGAGCATCTTATCAGCATGGACTGTGTTACTCTCTGATCTGCTTTGTAGCCTCTGTCTGAATTTTCTGTTTACTGTTGAGGTGGAGATGTCATTTATCTCATATGTACAGTGAGGCCTGAATCTTCACTGGGGCCTTTCAATATTTAAAATGTCTATTTCAATATTTAAAATGTCTGTCAATGACACTGGTCCTCCACTGTAAAATACTTGGGAATCATTAGCATAAGATTTAGCAGCCCCAGGCTATTCCTTCTTCATGGGGTCAGATTAGGGACAGGGACATAGTCTAATAGTTGTATGTGAAATGTTACCGCAAAAACGACACAGAGAAATGTTTTTCCCCCAAAATAACTGCTGACGTTGTCAGTGCAGCACACCACTTGCTTTGAGAACATGTTGTAAGCAGATAACATTTCTGTATCAAAATAACTGTTCAACACTCCCTATAAATTAGCTGGCAAGAGGCGATCTCAATGGTACTTCTCACTGAAATACAAGCAGAAACTCTATCAGGTCTTTGTACTCTTTTGATCTGCAGCTTGCTGCTTCCTAAATGAACAGAAGAGAACTGCCACGAGATCTGGGTCTGGGTCTCACCTTAAAATGTCAAATCAGCTAAGAATCTTGTACAAAACTTTAAATTTCTGTAGACTCAGTTTAGCAAAACTCCTATAATCAGTGCTACTATTTGAGCCCAGTTGCATGCTGGCCCAAACTGGTGAGGCCTTACTGACATCTGTAGAATGGCATTTCTTTACAAAGATGATTTGGCCTGCTGATCTAAATGCTGGCATTGTATGGAAAAATGGGTAGAGTACATTCTTGCTTTGATGCAGACTGACACACAATACTTAATCATTTTAATAAGTTACCTCTGTCCACTAAGACCAGTGTTTACACAGCAGAAATTTTACAGAGAGCAAAGCCTCAAAGAGCTAATGTTTTACAGTACAAAAATACAACTTTATAACACAGAATTGATAGGAAAAGGACATGCAATATGCTTGGATAAGAAAATAATGCTTGTATCTTACTGTATGTAACTAAGAGTCAATGCAATCAGAACACTGATACTAAAAGCTTAGCTGCAGCAACTTGGGCTGGAATTGGACTGGAACTACTTTACAGCTGACTTAATTTTTTGAGGTATTGGTACCAGGGGCACAGGAACTGAAATATAAAATCCTGTGCACTAGTGGAAGTAATCTGTAACCTGCTCATGGGTATTCAATTCTACCAGTGTAAGTTAATGGGTCCAAAACTGGTAAAATGTAGGGTACAAAAAAAAAAAAGGATGTGAATCGTTTTATCCTGTGCTACTCACTCTTCGGGTGGATCTCTGAACTCCTAAGGAGTTAAAACACAGGTGATGAAACTTTTAAAAAATACGCCAATAACCATGCCTTAAAAAAGAAGCAACTTGTAGTTTTCCTTATGTTTGTGTTAGATAGTTAACTGAAAGCTCTTAGGCAAATGATCTGATAATTATACCAATTTTCTTCCATGGCCATTTATTCTCCTACAAAAATACAGCTCCACCACAAAGCTATCTACTACCAGATCAAAAAGATCTCCTTCACTGGCCTGGGTCACAGTCTGAAATGTAGTGAACTAAGATAGTGTTTAGAACCTTCATGATTGTGTATCCACATCTTTTCTCCCACCAGAAGTGCTGTTTAATCCAGTACAGCCTAGTATAAGGACATTTGAGACATATATATGAGTTTCTCATTCACAACCTGCTTCTTCTAAGATCTTTCCTAAACCGGAATGTGTCCATTTGTTTTTAGTGTCCTTGTGTTTCTCATCCTTTTCCTCACATTCAACTTGACAAAATGAATTTCAGGGCTTTGATATTTAGGGGTTATTTCTGGTATTTTAAAAAGTATTTCTGTTAAGGAAAAAAAAACAATAAAAGGAAAACAAAAGCTAAGAAAATAGGAGGAATCCACACAGCATCATTTACTGCATTCACTTGCAATGGGCAGAGAATGAATATCAGACCTGTTGATATGAAAAATCCTTTATCTGTCTTTGCAGAATCAGTTTCAGAATCAATTTCCCCATTTTCAGCCAGTTCTATTTAATACAGTTTGTAGCCTGGGAGTACATTCAAAGGCTACAGTAGAAGGCAAATCCCAATACATGCACAATGTGATTGTCATTTATTAATAAAGATTAATGAAGAGAAAACTTGGTACACAGTTTAATGCCTGTAATATATTCCTCAAGGAATGTACATCCTTTCCTTGCTGAAGTATAGACTTGAGGATCTGCAGAAACCTGGTTTCACTTTGCCTAAATAATTCTAAACAAAGTATAGATTTAACTTGTTTGAATGACACCTTTCATACAAACCCAACAGTCCAAGCTCAGTTGAGATTGCAGAGTGTTAACTTTCTGATCAAACAAACCGTTAGTGAAGCATACTTCAGTGATGTATATTTCACATTTGTGTTTTCACTGATGTATACATCGGTGAAGTATATTTTCCATTTTCCCTGAATGTCATCACTGGGGCAAGGAAGTTTTCCTGTTTACAGTAGTAAATGATAAAATTTTCTTTTTGTCTGACTCATATGCCCTAGGACAGTGCTATTACTGAATTTTGCCATGCTCTACCACACTATTCTGATCATTTTTCCTGGTTAGAGTGAACAATGTAGCTCTTTTCAGTTAGGAACTAATGTAAAAATTCAGATTTTAGGAGCTTGAGACTGTTTCTTCTTTTTGCATGTCAAGATATTCAGTGGTGGTGAATAGGGCATAATTTCATGACAAGAACAGTAAAAGGCATTTTACTGTTCTTTTACAAGAACAGTAAGCATTTAAGTATGTAAAACTTGCAATCTTTTCAATAAAACTCTAAGATGGATTTTTTTAATCCCAGGATACAGAAGAATCATTTTGTGATAGACACTTTCTTCTTATTGTAAGTCTTCTCATCAATAAGATCATTCAAATTAATTCATAGTACTTCATTGAAGTTTTGGGAGACACATCAAACACTTGATAGAATTACACGTGTTTTACTCCTGTAACAACAGAGTAGAACTATGAGGAACAAACACCAAATCTTAATTAACCTTCTGATTAAGACAGTCATAACATAGTCTGTGCCATTAAAACAGTAAGCAGTCCTGTGATCTGAGTCACTGATCTTTCCTTGCCCTTGTCTTGGATCAAGATTTATTGCGGTTGCCTATGGTACTAGAGGACAGGGTAGAGCCTGTCCCAGCAGCCTGAAATAGAGAACTCTTGCCTAAGTTCTGTCTCACTTTCCCCCTGGCAGCTGGAGGTAGAAGGGACATGAGTAAGGGCAGCTTAATTTCTATTTTCTGTCCAAAGTAGTGGTATAACTGAAGCTAAACTGAGGTAGAAAGTAGTTAACTGATACAAAGCTTACTTCTCACTCTTCAGCCTGGAACAGCAAAAAGGTAAATTTGAAATAAAAAGCGTTCAACAACCAACCAACCAACCAACAACAACAACAAACAAACAAAAAACACATAAATGAGTTTACTTATGAAAAAGCACTGTAATGCATATGTTTTTGAGCAATAATTTCAGAAAGAAGGAAAGACAATTTCTTTTAAATTTAAAAGAATAATTTCAAAATGAAAAAGATAATTTCAGGGTATTTGCTGATTTCTGAAAAACACGCTCTTCTGTAGTCAGCTCTGAGGGCAGCTGACTGAGGAAGACGCTTCCAGGAAGCTGAGCCTCTGCTGAGGAGGAGTCCTACGAGCTGAGCAATGACTCAGCCCCGTACCTCAGTAAACACCAGCATGTCACTCGCGTATTTGTCACGTCAGCGTCACCCGTGTGCTCGCCACATGGACGCGTAATTGCGAGGGCTGGCCTCCCAAGGAGGAAACCTCTCACCCAGCTCCTGCTGCAGGGCAGCGTCAGAGGCGCACACACAGGCGGTGAACACACCCGGCTGCGCAGCGCCGCGGGGCTGCTCGCGGGCTGCCGCGGCTGCAAAGGCTGGCACGGGCTTTTGGGAAGCCGAGACGCTGACGCCGTGTTTGCGCTCCCCGGGCTTGTGCGACAGTGGAGTGGCTAAGAAGAGACTGTGGTAACGTAGGAGGATTTAAATCCAAAAAGCTTTCCGCAACTGCGTTTTACTTACGAAAAAATATATTTTCCAGAAAAAAAAAATGAACAGTATACTGAAATAGCCACATTCTACACAACTAAATCTTACTTGATACAGCAAGAAAGCTTCTGTAGTATGTGACCTCATTGCTTTGAAATGTGTAGTCAACATTTAGTAACTTTTTCTTTAGAAGTATAATATTCATCCAAAAAATGAAATGTATGGAATTATTCGTCTTTTGGATTTGGAGGAGTAGGTACTTTCAATGTTTTCAACTATGATATTGTGTGGGTGGCAGAGAAAAAAGAGTGTTAAAGCAAAAGAATAAATAATCCATAAATAACCTACCAGTTTTATTTCACTGGGCACAGCCCTGGTCTTCAGCATAAACTACTCCCTTAAATTTATGGAGGTGTTCAGGGTCTGCTTATATCACCCTCTGATCTATTTACTACAGAGGAGTGATATTTTTGGAAACATCAACTTGGCATGTACACTGAAGTAGGCAGATAGCTAACAAAAAGATCAGTTATCCTGACTTCTAGTTGCTGTATCAATTAAAAAAAATATGAAGGAATCTGAGTCTTCTTGTTTTGTTTGAATTGTAGGTGTATTTCAGCTTCGTTATTGGTCAGTTTTGTATTTTCTGTAACAAAACACAATCATTCCAGCCTGAAGCTTTCAAAACTTACTATCACACAGTGACATTAAGAGTGCCCACAACGCTCCTTCTGCTATCAGCTAAAACCATATAGAAAACACCAGCCTGAATATAATATAAAAACAGTAATAAATGTTATTCCTCTTGGAGCTATAAGTGAAAAAACACTTAAGTTTTTTCCCATTGTGAGAAGATTTTGCGGAATCCTAGCCGAAAGTGACTTCTTTTCAAAGAGAATGAAGTAATTTTGAGAACACCTGCAATGTCTTCTTGTTCAGAAGCTGTCTTAAGTGGGGTGTCCTTTACATCTCAGAACTGCTCTGTGTCTGCAACCCAGTTCCTGATCCTTGCTACCCTTGTGGCATATTTTACTGTTGTTGATGTGTCCCTGACATTATTCTAGTAATTGTGCTGACATTTTCTCTTATAAAGCCAGGTTTTAATTTTCAGGTAAATACTCAGCAAAAATGATGGTAATTGCTCAATATAACGCTCTGCAAAGATCAATCTATGTTGACCCTATGTGGCCTAATTTCCAAAGGCATTGTCAGTCACATGTGTGGTCTGCTCAAGTATAGTCATAAATATATGGCATTATTTAAGACTTACTATAGTAACATGTCTCAGCAACTCACAGTTCCATACGTGCTAAGACATTTCTGACTCCAGCATTACTATCTCCTTATTTTGTAAAGGAGGAAACGGACACGCAGTGGTTACGGGACTAGGCCAAGGTCATACATGAAGTGCGTGCCAGCTAGTGTTAGCATTTGGGTAATTTTCTAACAATGCAAGAGATGTACCTTGCACAAGCACAGGGAACAGGAGCTGTTTTTGCTAGTTTCGCACAATGCTCAGTGTGGTTTTCTTCAAAGCAGCTATGACAGTCAAGCTCCATTAGTTGTCACTTCAATATATGCCATCACTTGCCTTCCCCATCTGGCTGCACTAATCCACATAAAGTTCTTCTTCCTCAGAAGGTCCAGCAGGACCTTCCAGCAGGTCCAGAAGGTCCAGTAGGCCCAGCACTGATGGAGTGATAGACATGGGCTGGAAATTTGGAGGTCTGAACAAACCTTCATTCGTGTGAAAATTCAAATGAATGTAATTCCGTACAAATGCGATTCTGATGTCTTTCTTATCTGCTGAGTGCACTCTTACTTGCTAGTGATTTCCTTCTTAGTAAGTATTAAAGAGCAGCCACTTTTGAAGAGGCAGTTCTAGTCTGGATCAGTGCTATACACAGAGGGAGTCTGAAACAGTAACTTCAGGGGTATCTCTGTGTTGTATTTCAATGGAGTACTCTTTAACAAAGAGACTGTTGAAAATATTTTGAATGCCCATCAGCACAGGAAGTGAAAAAAGGTATTAATCAGTCAATGAACATACATATATTGTAAGAAGTATATAATCAATAAAGCAGAAATTATCTAGTCAGCATTATTTTCCAGATTTGTTCTGGTGAGAAGAAATTGCATAAAGGGGAACCAAAACCACTAGCAAACTCTTAAATATTGTATGTGCATCAGAATGAAAAAAGATCCTGATTCCTGATTGAAGCTGTAATACATTGCTCAATGTAATTCTTTGAGTAAAAAAAAATTTGATATATGAAATTGGGCAATTCATGCAACAGGACATAGAAGTATTTATGTTTCTCCTTTTAGAAATAACTACATAACTGAAAGATATTTCCAGTATTTAAGTTTTGTACTCCTGCTTAATAGTACTTTGAATCCATGATTCATATTCTTTTCAAGTACAGTATTTAAAATTTTGATTTTGTTCCTAAATTGATCTGTGTTTTTATATCCTCATATTGTCCACAAATATCTTGTATCTGTCCAGACACCCGAACCAGAAACTGCATTCTATATGAAAAGAGTGAAATGTTTGTTTGATTTCAAAGGTTTTGGTCTTCAGAAGAAAATAATAACATTTATTTATCTGAAACTTTTCTTCACTAGAAAAGCAAAGGCAACTGTTCTAGCATCATGCAACAGGAGCAAGGTCTCTTAGCAGATGCAGGTCTCATAAACCTGACCTAATTCTGCTGCTTCTGCACTGGTGAAAAGTTAAGGAAGACCAAGTTTCTAAATTGAAAGACTGAAGACTCAGTCCTCCTACTGCCTTATGTCTTAACTTTAAGCATATCAGAAGTCCTCCTGACCTCTGAAGGACAAGCACAGGCAAAGGATGCACGTGTAAATCTCGGCTGGGCTGGAACAAGTTGCAGTTAACAGAGATGTAATATGGTAAAACAGAGAGGCTAAGCTGCCTTAGAAATCAGAAACAGAGACAAAACTACTGTTCTTGTGTTCTGAATAAAACCTGCATCAATAAAGATAACACTTTCTAGAGGTGTTATTACAACATTGACCAATAAAAATGTTGCCATCTGGCAAGTTTTAACCAAGCATGACTGCTATTACCTTTTCGTTCAGTGTGTAGTTTTAGCCTCCTAATTACAGGAAATGTCTATGATGTAGGTAGGAGTGACATTCAAATGTACCATAATCTTATTTAGTGTACTTATATTAATAGGCTTAAATTCCTCTGCAAAACACGTCATACTACAGAAAATGAAATTATTTTGAAAATCCTTCATTTTAAATTTCTAGCAGTTTGCTTCCTTTGTCTTTTAATAATTTGCAAGGTAATTGCACAGCATTTTGCAGCACGTATGGCAGCGGACCGCTCTACTGCAGAAGATGTCTCAAGCTACACGGCGTAGCCGCAGCGCTTCAAACTCACTCCTCGGTAAGAGCAACCTAAATCCGCCGCTCTCTAAGACCCAGCGCCGCAACTTAGATCCGCCCACCAGATCCCTCTTAAAGGAGGCGCTGGAGGGGGATCCAAGTGTTTTCAAGAGTGGCCCCTGAAAGGTATAAGCCCCACCGTAAATGTAAAGAGTATTATATTGAAGTAAAGAGCCAGAATACGGCAAGAAATAAAATGACCTGTAAACCATAAAAAAGTAAATCCCCCCCACGCGGCCAGGACAAGGCAACCCGAGCCGAGGAGGGCCCTTCGCCGGGCGGGCCGCGGCTGGCGCTCCGCGGCACCTCGCTCTCGGCCCCTTCTCCGCCGAGGCTCCCGCAGCGCCTCCAGCGGCCGCCCGGCCGCCTCAGCC
>WAAG01012937.1:0-20644 GCA_013390105.1 Tichodroma muraria | reverse complement strand
GGAAATATTTAAGACGGTGCCTGAAAACCAGACATAGAGAGGATGGAATTAGCTGAAAACTCAGGAAGAAATGGAGGGAACTGAGAACATATTTTTGTTACTGCTTTTATTTTATTTTTTTAAGCATTTTCCAACTACAAAAGTCATAAACTCTGCCTTCAGAAGGTGTATTTGTTGTGAAATGGAGAAAATTCATTGCATGTAGAAAGATGTGAATTGGTGCATAAAACTGAATATTGACAGCTGCTTTAGGCTTGGACCAGCAATGCCCTCTCACTTAAATGGTTTTGAATACATTTTGCCATCTTTTTGTTGTGCTTTACTGACTGTTGTTCTCATTTATAATCTCACAACCTGACAATGTCATAGGAAGAGAGATGGAAACAGCATTTTTGATTGTTGTGCAAAAGCAGGATGGGGGCCAAAAGCAGGATGGGGGAATCACAGTGTACCTAAGGAGAGCAATGGGGAGACAGTTTTTGAGAAGCAGTTTGATTTCTTTGGGTTTATGATTTTAAGTCAGTAGGTTGTACTGCCATCTTTTTGTGAGGTTGCAGGAAAGATTCTGGTATTACTGTAGTCAAAAGTGTAATAATTAAATGTAGTAACATCAATTGATTTTAATGCAAGTTAACAGTTTTTCTCTTAGAGGAGAATACCAGGTACGCTAAGCAATTTCTGCCTATGAAAGGCGGTGTTGGGTTTCAGAATGGCTACTTGAATCAAGGGGAGATAGGTCACACCAAGCATACCAAACCTTTACCTCTATTCTGCAGTCTGCTTTTAGGTTGGAAGCCCTTTCGGTTTTGGGTAAAGACACCATTTTGTTTAAGGTTTTACAAGTACAGTGTTACAAAAGAGATGTTCATTTATAACAGAAGTTAATTATTTAATGTAGAAGTTAATTATTTCATGTGAAAAATTGTTTAGTGTATAGTAACAATGCTTTATGAGGCAGCATAAACATTCTCCTCTCATCAACTGCTAGGCCCTCAGACAATAGCACGTTCATTTCCATAAGTATCTCCTGCCCCAGAATTGAAATGAAATAAACTCTCCTTGTTAAACTAAACATGGAGAAATATGTAAGACAAGTATGTTAGACACAAAGTGATGTACTTTATTATGCTTATCTGCACACTTCTTTTAGAGACATCTAAGCTAACAGCTATCTTTTGATGGTAGGCATTTATGTGTTTAAAACAAGCAGCTGTACAGAATAGAAAAATCTGTGACCCACAGAAACAGAGAACATGCATACATATTATGATATGTAGACAGGTATGCTTAGGCATGTATTAAATGTTTTTTCTTAAGTCTTGTTTTAGCTGAAAAGAGTTATTTAGAAAACATACCCCATTCATGGCATTTGACACTGAAAACTGCCTTTCATATCAAACAGTTGGAGCTTGAAGTCAGTAAACGCAGGGCATGGCCAGAATATATTTTGCACTCAGGTCTGATGAGGCTGGTCTTCCATTTAGAAGGTGAATGGCTTTCACTGTAAATAACCTTCGTCAAATGGTTCATCCATATTTTATTTTTAGAAAAGTAATTCCTTCTTCTCATTACTTTAGTTATTATGTGAGACCTATAGCTATTGAAAAATGTCTTTTATACATAAAAGAAGTTGAAAGATTAGTTTTTTTAGAGAAAGAAACAACAGCTTGGTGGCAAAAATGGAAGAAAAAATGAGTGGAACATGCATTCCCAATCATCCATGCCAAGCATTTGATTTTGAAATCGACCATTTGTACTGTGGCTGATTTCCACTGGCATAATCATGAGAGGCTAAGAAGAAGCCCTTATAAAATGATTAGAGGAGAAACTGCAAGGCACACTGGGAGAACATGGGCAGAGGGTAGGGGACTAGCTTGGGATTTCTTAAATTTTGGACTTCTGGCCCTCCACAGACAGTAATTTCCTAATGTCATTTTGATCAGACATGTCTGTAGTAGGCAATGTCTACATCTGAAAAAATTCCTTAGCTATGATTGCTGCTTCATCTGGGGAAAACAGGCAAGCTACAAAGTGCTGGAAAAACCTCAGTGCAGTGAGATGGTTGAAACAACAAGGCCACATAAAGGACCAAGTGCAAGTACAGAAAACACAATCTGAGTGTTCAGCATGAGATGTCTGAAGTAACCATGATTCCCAGATGTATATAGTCACCCAAGCAGGCTAAGATCCAAATTTCTGGAGAGAAAATCTCTTGGTATGGTTTTGGTTTTGTGAAGTTAATAGTAATAATGCCTAGGATTTTTGAGGGAGCGCTGCAGTATGGAGTACAGAATGAAGAAAGAAATCTCAGAGAATCCTTGCTGAACAGGCCAGTGGTGGATAATAAGGGTATCTACAGTAATCTTACTGAATCTTTCAAAATATTTTATTCTTTACTTCAGCTATATGCAGAACTTAAGTGTTAGTATTTTGGTTTTCAGAAAAACTGGGTTTTGGAAAACTCAGAAGGGCTAATTGACATGTCTATTGGAAATTAAAATAGGAGTTTGAAAATTTGCAACTCCTTGGCTTTCACTTCTCTATCCTTCCAGGTACCATTAAGGCAGTTCATTAGATCAAGGCTAGGAAAAGCAGTGAGAACAGAAATATGATACCATTTATGAGGTAATTCTGGGCTGTTGGAAGCACCTAAGTTCTGAAAAAGCTATCATTACCAATCCTCGTGTGGAAGAAGAAACAATCCAAATAATCATGAAGTATATTTTAGATGTAGATGACAAAGTAAATTTCACATTATTTTTAAAATTTATTTATTCTACAGAACACACTTGCACTATTACAGAATAAAACTCATGGGAGCCTGGAAATCTCTTATCCAGTGTTAGGAACAGGTCCCCAAAGGTGGGTACACTAATAGAACAATTGGCACTTGATATATCTTCGTCCCTGAAATAACAGCTCGGAAATTCCTCTTTGATTGGGCAACAGTTTCAAAAGAGCCTTGTGCACTTTTTCAGCAGCTGCTGTCCTGCCAGTACCTAGTCACAGGCTGCAGAAGGCAGCAGCAGAATTTTCTAGATCCTCTGAAGTGTTTTGTCTCTCTGATCTGGTTGCATACAATCTCATAATACGATAGCACGTTCCATTTATCCAACAGTAGCACTGGTTTCAAGTTGTGCTTCCTACCACCAAGAGGAAGGGAGTAATGGTAAGACAATCAGATTTTTCAAAATTATTCAGAAACTCTTTGTATGTAAATCCTAGTTACGGGGATTAAAATTACTGAAAATGCTTTTTTCAAGTTAAAATATGTGTAACTAGATAATAGTGGTTGTTAACCCATGGGAAATTTGGGAAAAAAAAACAGGTAAGATTTTCATCACACATATCCTCTTAACATGAAAATCGTTTTCAGAAATTAGAAACCATGTTTTCTGGATCTTCAAAAGATACTAAGATCTAAGAGTGGCCAAGGAAGCAGTGTTTTATTTAATGTTATTTAATCAACATCATGTGATGATGGCTGTTAATCTTACCAAAGCCAAAAGGAATCCGTGGCTTTACTCATTCTAAATAGTAAACAGCAAAGTGGGAGAAATTATTTATTATATCCTTGCACAGTAGCATGAATCAAAGCCAACAATGATTTAAGTTACTAGTGAGGGAACTCCTGATGATGCAAAATCAGTTACTGAGGAGAGAAAGTAGAACCTCAGCCCCACCTGGGGCAACACATTCAAAAGCTTGGACTGGACAGAGATCAGAGGACAACCTGTGTTGTCTGGAAGAAGAAGAATTTGAGAAACAGACTCACCAACAAAACAACAACAGAGTTCTAGTGATGGATCAAATGACATCACTCCCCTAAGGACAGACTTTAATTCTAAATATAAAACTACAAACCAGACAAAAAATAACATCTTGGGTCAAGTTTGAATGAAAACCATACTGGAATGAATCCTCATGCTGGACCAAGTTAGGTACATCTTTCATGATTACCTGCCTTCTATATCTTCCTTTGCCAAATTTTTCAGTGATCTGGGGACATATTTCCTAAGCCAGAGGGAGCAGTTAAATGTCTAGTCCCTTTTTTAAGTCCCGTGGAAGTGTTGTACCAAACTTCCCCAATGCTTTAAAAAATGCTGTACTTGAGCTTCCTCAAAATTAAATCAGCATTCATGTGTTTTTTTCAGTTCAGTAAAATTAGAACACAACGTTTGATGTAAAGAAGCAGCATTGGTTAAAAATGTGAGTTAGAGAGTCACAGAATCATTAAAGCTGGAAAAGACCTCTAACACCAGAGGTCTTACCTTCTCTGAAGAGGTACGAAAACTCGTACATCAGGAAAATGTGCTTTCAAGAGAAAATGCAGAGGCTATGATGTAGGATGCTCTGGCATGTGCTCTCATTAGAAGATGACAGATAACACCGGAGCCCCCCCTCCCTGTTCCCCACCCCCCAGTTTAATAGAATTACAGAATCGTGTAGGTTGGAAAAAGATCTCTAAGATCATTGAGTCCAGACATGAGCATAACATGCCACGATGCCACATAAACCACTAAAACATGTCCCAAAAGTGCCACATCTGCNTACACCACTAAACCATGTCCCAAAAGTGCCACATCTGCATGTTTTCCGAACACTTTCAGGTATGGTGATTTAACCATTTTGTGGGCAGCCTGTTCCAATGCTTGACCTCCTTTTTAGTGAACACATTTTTTTCTAATCTCCAATCTAAACCTTCTCTGGCACAACTTTCCATTTCCGTTTGTCCCCGTCCCTTGTTACCTGGCAGAAGAGGCCGACCCCCACCTGGCTGCACCCTCCTGTCAGGCAGTTGTAGAGTGATGAGGTCCCCCCTGAGCCTCCTTTTCTCCAGGCTAAACACCCCCAGCTCCCTCAGCTGCTGCTCACAGCACTTGTGCCCCAGACCCTTCCCCAGCTCCGCTGCCCTTCTCTGGACACGCTCCAGCCCCTCAGTGTCTTTCTCGCAGGGAGGGGCCCAGAACTGAACACAGGATTGGAGGTACAAATTAGGGTAGAGCTTTTATCAAAACAACCTAGATTAGGCGCCATACTGTATGGCTTCACCTCACATCTCAAATGAAATTCAGTTAATTCCTGTCAATGACAGTTTTGCTGGCAGGAGTACTGCAAAAATAACATGTATTTATCCAAAGTGAAGAAAAAAATTGTCGCTATTTTTTTCTGTAAACTGCAAATAGTTCTTCTTATGTGTAATAAAAACCTGTGATTACATAGCTATGTACAAAAAGTTATTTTTATGTAATTAACTGCAGGCTTCATAAGATACCCTTCTATTTAAAACTGATTAAACTGAATTTTTTTTTTTTCAGGTCTTCTTCCTCTGAAAAGAAAAACTACTTTTTAAATATGCCTATTTTTTCCCTTTTCAAGATAAATTAAAAAAAAATAGAAGCTAGTGTTGTAGAGAAGTGGGCCATCAAAGGATTACTTCTTAAAACAAAATTCATATTTTGCTTTGCTCTGTTTAATTAAAATAGGATATGGGGGAAAGTTTTATAAAATCTTAAATTTTGGGGGAAAAAAACAAGCTGCAAAGTAATTTTTTTTTCTCTACAAAGAAATATTTGGATGAAGTTCAAATTTGAACTGAAAGAAGTAATATGTCCTCTAAGAAAATGAATCAATCCAAGAAAGAGAGAAAATGTTTAATCAGAGAAGCAAAAAATTTTTAATCACACAGGCAATCTAGTTGTTATCAAGCACCATTTCTCTGGATATTCATTTAAGGAGGATGAGTTTTCCCTCAGCTGGCAAACTGAAAAGGTGATAGGATTTTGCAAGATCTCTAACCACCAGGAGGAATATCAGAGCTGAAATGTTCACCTCAGTTAAGCAACTGGGAATTTTACGATTGATTCCATAAACCAGATTTTTACTTTAGTCCAGTCTAATTTCCATGCAATCCGTTATGCCTCTCTAAGCTTTTATCCTGAAGCACAAAAAGATGGCTGTAGAGACTTTGTCCTTGAGAAAACCTGCCAGTGTCATAGGAACTTCCTACCATGTTTAACTTTTTTAGAAACGTCTATAGTTCTGAAAAGCTTGGGACTCTCACATGTTACTGATATTTTTATCAGCTTTTGAAAACAGCCAAAGAAGAACTTCTGTACCAATGTGGATTCTTATTCATATGACTATGAAAGGTAAATGCTGTATGTGGATTCTCTATGGGAGAGCTTTGAAAAAGAAAGTTTTGGCAGAGTTATGGATGCGCACGTGTATGTGCATTGCCATACAGCTATAAATATCAGATCCATGGAGTGCACAGGACTGGAGGACAAAGGCACAAAGACTGGATGATTTATTCTAGACAGAGCCGTAAAGTGCTTTTAAAATGAGAAAAATTTGTTAGTGTTCAGAAAATGTGAAATTCATGAGGGATGTTCTATCAAAGAAATTTGCCACGGCACAGAGGAAAAAGAAATTTTGTAAATAAACCCAGTGGAAATTTTTTTCTTGTTCTGTAATAACATTCCATTGGATTTAAATTATGGGGAATTATATATTAATGAAAGTAAAATACTTTAGTGGTGCCTAAGTTTTCAGATGGAAAGTATTTAAAGATGAAAGCAGTTTCCCTCACAGAAATTTATAAATGGCCAAGCTACTTTGTGTTCTTTATCAAGAAACGATAGTTGTGAGCACTTTTAAGGAAAATAGAGATACATGATCTCTGTGTGAGAAATACCTGGAGCCCCGGCTGCAAGGGATCTGTGTCAGTCATATGAGATGGGCATCAGAGAAGGGCAGCTCCAAATCACATTGAATCTCGGGATGGAGTGGGAGTTAAAAATACAGAAATATTTTTTCTAAAGTGAGATTGTGTGAACAATTTTTAATCTTATCTATCTAAATGTAAATGCCAAGCTTTTCATAATTTTGCAGTTAAAAAGAGAAAGGTAAAATTTTTAATTTTGCAGTTAAAAAGAGAAAGGTACCTCTAGTGGATAAATCAGTATGAGCAATTTATCACCCATTTTAAGATCTGTCTTCAGAATATACCTTTTTTCTATTTAAGAGACAAAAACCTGCCAGAAATTAAACCCTTGACTTTTAGGTGGTAAGAACCAGGTGAGATGGACTCCTCCACTCTCCCTGTGTGCCCCTAAACATACAAAAACATACATACTTGTTTCACAACTTCTTTTGCAATTGGCTTGGTGGAAACTTCAATCTATGTATTAATTTGTGTAGAGAAAATCTTGCCTTCGTATGAAGCATGGAGAAGAGTTCAGCAGTTGGATCTACAAGCCGGTCTTGCCTGGTCTCAGTGGTCTTCTCTTTTATTTTGGGCATCTCTCAGGGTAACTTTCTAAAGTTAATGTTCTGTAGCTTAGTGATCTGGTATAAGACATTGTACACAAAATACTATATTACAAAGTTTAAATTTATTTTAAAAGAAGAAAATACCGCGCATGTTAGTTAAGCTCATTCAATTCCATTTTCCATTCAATAGGCAAGAAAAGCACTGTCACTTTCTGATATTGTTTCAGGAGTTGTCTTTGAGCTGAAATAGCCTTTTAGAGACAATTCACAAAAATGATTTCTGTAGCAATTAATTAAAAAATGTAGTAAGTTTGTATCTTGTTTTGCAATATGTTCTCACATCTGCAGCTGAACAAACAGAATTGCATTTCCCAAATTACCATTTGATCTAGCACATCAAACCAAGGCTTTCATTGTACTTAGGAGAGTATTTTTAAATGAGCTGGTAAGTCACTTAGAAGAGAATACTGGAAGAAACCCACTGCTGTGAATAAAAAACAGTCATGAATTTTCTGTGTTTGGTGGATCTGTTTGCTGAACTCCAGTTAAATACTCCTGCACAATTTTAGTATATGCCTAATCTTATGCATACAGCCAAACACAGTGACCTTTAGGATAAAGGCTTACGTAGTTTTAGAGTTTCAGAATTTACTATGGAGATGCAAGATACAGGCCTACCAGGTGTATAACATTCATATACATTGGGGTTAGCACTCAGAAGCCACATTGAGACAGCTGGACCATTGTGCTAAACTTTTTACTGATATCTCATAGGACACTGGCCTTCCTGTCAAGTGCTTATAGTCCTCAATAGAACAGACAATTTAAACCTTGAAAACTGAGACATGGGAATACGAAGTGACTTGCTCCAAGGGATGAATTTAGTTTCAGAGATTCAGTACCCAATATGCCAGACTTCTCATTATGCAACATCTTATTATAGGAGGACAAATGTTTGAGAGGAATAAAATACTCAAGAGGGTATACTTGTGATTCATGTAGTCTCTTTTTGTTCACCTCAATCACTAATATAGTGTTAAATTTTAGAACAGTAAGCTGGTTTTGGTTAAAGTAATGCTGTGATATTATTTATAGTTATAACGCTTCAGATTTGTTGCTACCTGACATGTGATATATGCCTCCTAAATGCAAGATAATTAATTTGCTTGAAAGAGTTTGTAATCAAAATACAAAGGTAGATGATGATTTAGAGGGTGCAGGGTCTATGAATAGAACATGAATAGGGTTTTGTTGGATGTTGTTGGATGTATTAACTATATAATTTGTAAAAAAACTCCCTGTTACCCTTTTGTCATATTTTGGAAAACCATATTTTGAGGTATCCTATTCTACTCCAGACAATTTTTAAGATAATAGTAAATTGGTCCTAATACATCTATAATGTTTTTCATCTACCCACTTTATGTAACACTGTTTTCTCTTTTATAATCCTATTTGTCATCTTATATCAGTGATTTAGTTCAGCTCATTAAGTTTGTCTCAGTATTGGGAATTTTTCTCAATGCAAGAGCATAATTTATTATTAAATCAGCAGTCTCAAACAGAACTGAGGAAGAGCATATGTGTTGCAAATCTGTACTGGATTTGGGTGGAAGATAGTTTAAAACTGCCGAGGGATGAATTTAGATAATTTGTCTTTTAGTTCCAGAGCTGTAACTAGCCCTGTGTCCTCTTCCAGCAGGTGGAGGTCAGTGGACTGATCAGGAGGAGGTGGATCAGAGAGCACAGAGGAGAAAGAGAGTGTTGGGATGGTCTGTGCAAAATGAACTGAAAGATCTTTGGACAAGATTTTAACAGGGAATGCCAATCTCAAAGCTATTTTAGAAACACTGCTTAATCTCATCTCTGATGTCAGAGTTCTTATGGACATAAGTTGATAAATCATTTGACCTTGGGAAGCAGGTTCATATTTCGATTGAATGATTCTCCCTCCCATGCTTCATCTCATGTGTGGAGTTTGTATCTCCATATGGGTAGGCTGTTGCTCTTGGAAGGTGTTCTTTAGGTTGGGAAAATTTGCACAGTATTTTTTACATCAGTGCTGGCAGGCACAAAGCAGCTGAACAAAATAGTGTATGTGACTGTGACCCGTGAAGACATGAATGAATGCCACTGATGGCATTGCAGACACACCTCAAATGAAAGTCTTCATGTGCTATTATGGTGGCACAAGGAAATGTGACTGACTCCCTAAATATACTTTTTAAATTTGTTGCTCTCTGGAGTTTACCAGATCAAAGAATCATAGAATAAGATAAGTTGGAAGGGACCCTCAAGGATAATCGAGTCCAGCTCCCGGGCCCTGCACAGGACCATTCACAGAAGTCACACCATGTGCCCAAGAATATTGTCCAAATGCTCCTTGAACTCTTCAGGCTTGGTGCTGTGACCACTGCCCTGGGGAACCTGTTCCAGACCCCAACCACCCTCTGGGTGAAGAACCTTTTTCTGGTACCCGACCTAAACCTCCCCTGACTCAGCTTCAGGCCATTCAGGTCCTGTCCTGTCACTGGTCACCACAGAGAAGAGATCAGCGCCTGCCCTTCTTTGGCTGGGGGGAGGGGAACTACAGGGACAGCCTCTGTGAGAAGATGCCAGGGGCCACTCTCATGTCAGACAAAGTTTTCAGACAGCCTTGAAACAGATGTGCTCGTGGTGAAAGCTGAGCTTGTCAGTGATGTTGTGGTACCTCTGTGATAACACATTTAGTAAAGGATAAAGAACACTGCATATGAGCAATGAGGGAGTGGAGTGAGAATATGTGAGAGGAACAGCCCTGCAGACACCAGGTCAGTGCAGAAGGAGGGGCTGGAGGTGCTCCAGGTGCCTGGGCAGAGATTCCCCCACAGCCCATGGTGCAGACCAGGGGGAGGCAGCTGTGCCCCTGCAGCCCATGGAGATCCATGGGGATGCGGAAATCCACCTGCAGCCTGTGGAGGATCCCACACCAGAGCAGGTAGAAGTGCCCTGAATGAAGCTGCAGCCCGTGGAGAGTCCACACTGGGGCTGGTTCCTGGCAGGAGCTGTTGCCCAGTGGAGAGAGGAGCCCACACTGGATCAGGTTTTCTGACAGGACTTGTGGCCTGTGGGGGGCTCATGCTGAAGCAGTCTTTTCCTGAAAGACGGTTTCTTGGAGAGTGCCTACAGTGTAGCAGTTCCTGAAGATCTGCAGCCCATGGCAAGGGCCCATGCTGGAGAAGTTTGCAAAGGACTGTATCTCCTGGGGGAATCCAATGCTAGATTGGGTGAGCAGCCCGAGGAGGGAGAGTCAGACACAAATTGTCATCTACCAATTATAATCCCTAATCCCCATTTGGATGTCCAAAGCAGAGGAGGAAGGGAAGAGACAGCAATAAAAGACTGTCCTCTTATCTGAAAACTTCCACAATGCAAACTAGTCTTGAGTCTTTCAATTTTGGCACTTCCACAGTTTGTGTTTTTATGACAGATAAGTGTGTCTGTCAACATATCTGTAATAGCTGACTGTGCCAGGGCTTCCCACACAGGAGCTGAAAACGTAGGGGAAAGCATTTTAAAATGCTCATTCCAGAACCTGTGTCCTGGAACACTGGGTCAGTGAGTCATGACTGATGCAGGGTTTATCATGTTACTTTGGTGCTGGGCTGCAGGTCTTCCAGGTTCCTACATATATGATTCCTATACCTGGTGCCTGTTTGCTGCTGAGCAAAATTAACAGTGTTGGCACACCAGCGGTACACTACTTATTCTTGGTAAATACATTGTTTAGAGGATTTAAACTATGTGGGTGTAACTTGGGAATAAGAAGTTGTTGGAATTTCTTTCTTTTTGTTTTTCAAGGTAAGATTTGTGTTTTAAGTGAGGGACTTGTCTTTAGACAAGCCAATAGCAGGAACTTTGGAAAGTATTTCTCTTACAGAGAAAGAAGAACACTTGACCATGTGTTTCAGTAAACATCAGTATATATCTTCAGTATATGCAGGTTTTGCCATTTTGGAATTATGATGTCTTTTCTTAACTGAAGGTCCTGCGAGTCACCTATTCTTTTAAAGTGATTGTGCTATCAAGTAGTACAATCTGTTAGAATAGAATACATCTAATTCATATTACAATTACTGCAACAACACTATCTTGACTATTTAAGGTGTATTGCAATGTTTTGCAATGAAAAGTTTGCCCAGAGAGGTTGTGGATGCCCCCTCCCTGGAGATGTTCAAGACCAGGCAGAAAGGAGCTCTGGGTAACCTGATCTAGTGGCAGGTGTCCCTGCCCATGACAGGGAATATGGAAACAAGATGATCTGTAATATCCCCTTGATCGACCCAAACCATTGTATGATTCTATGAGTCTGACTTCCACATTCATCTCATCTTTGGAGAGACCGATGGCATTGCAAAATCTGCAGGAGAAAACAGTATATGTAATACGGATAGTGTGTTGTCAGCTACGGAGATACCTGGTTTAAAGACAAATTATTATTCAATATTTTTCAAAGTATGCTCGTAAAAGTATATTTGTCACTGCTTTGTATTTATGAGGGAAAAAGTCTTTAACAAAATTTTCTTAGAATGCTAGTATGCAACTGTTTTACCAAGCATAATTTAGTGCATTTTTAATAAGTAAAATGCCTTTAGAAGTCTAAGAGAAATGGAAAAGGAATTGGCAAATTCAGGTAGTCATGTTTGCTGGGAGGCATTTTCTGAGAACAGTAGTGAGTTGGAATGCAATTCCTCATGGCTTTGCTGATTTTATGGTCTCTGCTGATTACTGTAAAATTGATTCAAGAGTGTTGCAGCATCTCTGCATATGTTTAAACTTCATCTCCATAGTGTCACAGGCATTTTTCCTCTCTGTGTGTTTTGTACTGAGTAAGAAAAAAGTCTCATAACCCTTGTCTTAGCATTTTTTCTTATCAAGGAGCAAAGAAGGACACTCTTCGGTTATTTCCCAGTCTTGATCTCAAGTATAATAGCATAAGTTTTCTTGGATCGGCTATTTCAGGACTTTAATGGTATTCAGATAATGTTTTATCACATTTGGATTTAGACTGGGGCAAGGATAGTTTGCTTTGAACATGAAGAATTATTATTCTGTTACTCTAAGTTATAAGTACTTCAGGGTCATATTATTTTATTTAATGAAATTTAAAGTTTGACTTTTTTCTCCATCCTGAGAATGAAATCGAGCTTTAACTCCACTAAGTGTACAATTTCACAGCTTGGCATTGATTTCTTGAATTTTTCATCATATGGATTCCTACTATAAGGACCATGTGTTACAAAAAATACTCTGTGTCCCTGTAAAACTGCAAGGAAGTACAAGAAGCCTTAGGATGGATTTTGTATAAACAAGTAACACATCAAGTTACTACCACTTACATGAGGTTTTCAATTATTTCAGTCAATAGAGTTAATTGAACTGTGTTTGAAAATAGAATATGGCCTGCCATATCCTCACAGAAATACTTGTAAAACATGGAGAAATCCTTTTGCAGAGGAAAGTAACATACAGGATATAACTGAATGAATGATTATAGAAGGAAGATACAAAAAACAAGTGTTTAGAAAAGATTATTAATAAGAAAGATTGTGTTTTAAAAAAGGAGATAATAAAGGAAAGTTATTGTGGAAATGAAAGCCTAAGTTAGGGCTTCCACTGAAAAATGAAACTTTCAAAGGTCATTAAAGTAACAGTAGAAGGTCATTTACATATTTAAATAAAAATACAGGAAATAGGAATATAATTGAAGCTGTTCTATATTGATGATTGGACAGAAAACCAGGAAAATCTGGTTGGAGATTTAAAACTAATAGATACTTCACATTGATTTTCACTCAAGGAGAATATTGATCTTAAAAGAGGAGTGATGACTAATGGGAACAGAGAAGTCACATCTTTCTTCTTTGGTTCTTCAAGAGCTGGTTGAAGAAGGGCAGATGCAATAACAAGCGCCTCTTACTAGAGCTGTTAAGTAAGTTGTGGTATGTATGATCAGTGAAGGTATAAAACAGATTTTGATGGAAAGAAAGCTTTAAAATATGGTTATAGACTGAAAATGGCATAAAATGCAACCAGAATTTAGTAAGGTAGACAGTGTAGGATTGATCTCTATTTTCCAAGAGAATGTAATAAAATAGACATGCTCTTAAGAGAAGTGATTTGTGGAAATGGAGACAAACAGAGTCAAACCACAGTCATGAAACTGTGGAGAAGATGGCAGCAAATGTTGGTAGAAGAGGAGGTACCGGGCTGGAGGAGCACAATTACGGGAGAAAGATCCAAAGTGTCTAATTTTACAGTAGACAGAGATAAAAAGTCAGGGTACCATGATGGAATTTGCTGGAGAGACAGATAAGTACATCGAGCAGACCAGACTAAGACTGTAAGCAGAGAAGTAAACAATTTTAAAGGAGTGCAGAAATATGTGTGGCATGATAGAAAACAAATAATAGTGACTAATGAAAATATTCTGATATAAGCAGAAACTCATCATTTGCAAATGGCCCAGAAGGAAGAAGGAGCAGACTTTTGATCCCAGCATGATCATCAGCCATCACTGAGGTTCAGATTTTAGAAAAACACAGTGTCATCTTAGGATATGTCAGAAAAAAAAAACATTTTATGGTTAAGATGGGGAAATGATGTAAAAAAAGCAGGAGATCTTAAATTGAAATTCTCAACATGTTGGTCATCTGTGTTCAAGCAAGATGAGATGGAGAAGGGAAAGCAGAGAGCAACTCTCCCTGTGATGATTAGTGGAATGGCACGCCAATCATTTGAGGGGTCTGTGGGAATCTGTTTTGTGTGGTCCAGAAAAGAAAATACTAAAAGGGTTTGTATGAGATGTGTATATTGAAGGTGAACTTAGGTAAAGGAAGAAAGATTTTGAAAAAGCTTTATTGATATAAAATCTGGCTGTATAAATCATTAGGATGGGAGCCATAACAGTGGAGGAGAACATAAAATCACAAAACAGCCCTCAAGCTACTTACTCCAGTTCTGGCATCAGAACTGGGTAAATCACCCAAGTCTTAGGAGAAAAATGCAGAATTTGTATTTCCAGCTCTTTATGCAGTAAATGTAATGGGAAAAAATTAAAGCTGAAGTGATTTGAATTTGCTAAGGTTGTACATTGTACCGTGAGTGTGCTGCACATGCAAGGACGACTGTGAACTCCAGGCTACTGGAAGGGTGTCTTACATTTTCCCATGTTTAGGCAACATGTAAGAATGGACTGTGAGAAGTGAGGATCTGAAACAGGAGAGCATAGGAAATACTGACAGGAATTCAGAGGAAATATGATGATCCCCTAACTGACCCTTTCTCCATTTTCTGTGATTCTGGAGAGGTAACACTATTAATGATCACACAGTTTCTAATGACTTGGTTTGTGCTTCAGAAAAATGGGATGTTTTTCATTAGACCCTTTATGAATAGACAGAAATGCAGTAATTGCTCAGGAAAATACCCATATGCCTGCTTTTGTGTGCAGACATCAGTAAAGTCCTTACCTAGTGTGATCAATAGAAGTCTTTCCCTATGTCTTAAATGAGTCTAAGAGCAAATCGAAGCTCAGAATATATATTCAGGTCATTTGTTTTCTGGTTTTCAATTAGCACAGAGTAGAAACAAAAGGGTTGGGGCAAAAGTCAGATCGCATCGACTTAGTACATTTTACTTAAACTGCCCTCCTAAAATCAAGGAGATTATTCATGAAGTGGGTTTTTACTCAGTGTCTCTAGAAGTGTTTCAATGTACCACAAGGGCTTCCTGCTTAAAAGGGAGCAAAGGTTCTACATTGTTACTATTCAAAATGTCCAAATTTCACTTACAAGGTCTGTAACATTTTTTTAAATATTTTCCACATTTTAGAATGTGAACATTTTTCAGTTCAAGCTAATGGAAATACTGAGTGCCTGATACTATGCAGAGCTATGGCTAAAACAGTATATGTTGATTTTTTTCACTGATATGCAGAAATACATGTTATTTATTTTACATTTTATTTTGAAGCAAAACCACTATAGATATTTTAGTGTTCTGTGAATTGTATCAGAAAGTCACAAAATGTTATTTAGCAATTTATTTATTGGTTTCCATAATAAAACACATGTGAGAATTGAATGTAACTGTACAAGCAGAATTGCAAATCTTCATTTCTTTCATTGCAAATCTTTCAATTAAAAATTTGGGAATGTTGGAATGTGTAAGTACATATTTACAGAGTTTTGTCACTATTTAAACTCTGTTTGCTTGTTTCTTTCTTTCAGTTTGCTCCCAGTATTCTAGAGGAGTTTTTGCCATTTTTGGACTATATGATAAGAGATCAGTACATACCTTGACCTCATTCTGCAGCGCCTTGCACATCTCCCTCATCACACCAAGTTTCCCCACGGAGGGTGAGAGTCAGTTCGTGCTGCAGCTACGGCCGTCCTTGCGGGGAGCCCTCCTGAGCCTGCTGGATCATTATGAATGGAACCGCTTTGTTTTCCTGTATGACACAGATCGAGGTAAGCTGTGACCCAGCTTTCTTGTCTCCATCGTTCTAATGACTTTTGCAAGAGCTGTGAGCTTTTAAGTCGCATTGAGAGCTTGGGAAGCCAAATTGTGGAGGGCCTTTGAGGTGAAATACCTCCGACTGAGTAGCTGTGTGGCTGAAGAAGAACTCCTTAGTCTGCAAAAATTGGGTATTGGCTTCACATAGTATGTAATCAACCAGCCAAAGCCTTTGCTTTAAGTCTAGAATACTAAAATCTTTAAACTAATGGTAGTGAAACAAAACCACAGTTCAATAAGTGGAATGCTGTAGCTCTGTTCTCTCTTCAATTCGCTTCGTAAGTGACAGCAGTACAAAGAATTAGAGAGGAATGGCCACGTCTCTGCATCTGCACTGGTGTAAACTGAGGTCAGAGTGAGCCTGTGGGACTTCCAAGCTTTGGAAGGTCAAGGCAGAGAAAGGCTCTGCCCTCAGGCTGTGCCAGAGGTGTGGAGGTCAGAGGCAGTACCTGCCAGGCACGAGGTATCCACAGGCCAGCAGAGGGAGGGAGTGCTGCCGCAGCCCATCTTCTGCTCCTTTCAGCTGGAGTTACCGCTGTGATGGACTACACTTTTACAAAATAATTGTAGTTAATTACAGAAAAGAGTGTATTTTCTATTCACAGTCTCCATTCCACATCCCAACGCATCTCAGAACTGTTTAAGTGGTAAAAAACTGTAAGTGCATCACTGTACATCACCACTTAGTGAGGAATTGAGAGGTGAAAGCTGTTCTCTGAGTTATGTGTTCCTTCTGCTGGCAAAGTCTTTGTGGAACAGGACTGAGCCAGCATAGCTGAGCTTCTGTGAAAAAGGCAAGATTTTTATGCTGGTGGCTTGCTTTCAGGAGGGAAGCGAACAACATAGCTGTAGTCAAATAATTATTTTACTACAGCTGTTTCAATATAGTTCCCCATGTGGACAGTCTATTCCGGAACTAAAGTGGCTTTATTCCAGTATGATTACTCTACAGAAGAAATAGGGAATTACATAAACCTAACTAAATCTGTTTAATTATTTGATTATGGCTATAGAACTTAATTTTCTCATGTATACAAACACTACATTTTAATGAGTTTTTACCTTGATATGCTACCTAAATACCTGAATTTGAATCAAAATGAATAATGGAAGGAAATGAAAGAGTTTGTATTGTTTCATAATTGTTTGTTTGTTGTTTTTAACTAAATATTTTTTCAGTGCTTGCTGGACTCATAAAGGAAGTTCTGGGAAGCATTATAGAATGTATTAGGTACTGGAAAGAGAAAAATATAGCAGAATTTTAAAGTATTTCTACTCAAGATATAGTTATAGCACACAATTACAGATGTGGTCTTACAAATTCAACAGATTAAGTAAAGAAGTGCACGACCTGCAGTTACCTTTCTCATCTAAATTCACACACTTAATTAGATTGAGACATCATTTTTAAGCAGCTGATATCACACCAAGGACAGTTTCAGAACAGAGTATACAACAGCATGATTAATAATTCATTCTTATGGCACTGAACTTGGCCACTTTGAACTCATCAGCACATCTTTGATAAAGACATGACATTTTCCAGCTTGGATTCAGGGGACGCTACATTGAGTAGTCTCTCAAATTCTGAATAGGTCTTGTAATGCAGTTTCATGCAGGAGAAGATAAGATTCAATGTATCTTTTGGTAGTAAGAGTACTGTAAAGATACATAATTGTTGAGTAAATTTTCATCCCCTTTGAATGAGACAAAATTTCAATGTGGACCTGAAATACGCTTTAGAAAAGCAAGCACCACATTACTATCAGAGTAACTGTAAAAAGAAAAAAAAAAAATCATTAACATTGAGTCATAGAATCTGTGTTGGTGAGGCCAGAAATTAATCTTGTCCAGATTTTTGTCAGAGATCCTTTCTTTACATGCCAGACGTCTCCCTGTTTCTCTGAGCAGCCCCATCAAAGCAAATTGAAGGAAGGTGAACCCCCTCAGCATTTTGTTGCTGGGCTTGCAAGTTGATCTTTGCAGCTTAAGTGGGAAGCTGTGAATAAGCTCTTATGGGGGAAGGTAAGCAATAAGCCTAAATTCCAGTCTGACACAGTAGCTGTCTGTGAAGAAGGCAGTATTTAGCAGCTGTCAGTATTGAAAAAGGCAGAAGTCCTTCACAAAAGGTAGAATGACAAAATACACTTAAGCAAATCTTCAGCAGCAGTGGTGGACAAATGAATGTTGTTTTCAGACCTGCTTTCAAGCCTCTCTGTCCTGCTTGCTTCTTGGTTCTGTTGCATGTGGCTGCTTACTGTTGGGGGCTGAACAATTAAATCCTATTATCAAGGTAGGTTTCTCTGTTGTATCATTCCATTAATCTCTTTGACAGCCCCTACGCTTCCTGCAGAACCCCAGTATTTAGTGCTGGAGCCACCTATGTTAACATTTCAGTTTAGGCCAGGAATGTACTTTTGTTGCATCACTCTAATCTCACGTACCACAGCTGGGGTTACACCCTGCAGCAGACTGCACAAACTGTGGTGAGGTGGTAGCTTCAGCTATTATGTTAAATCTCCCTTTCTGATGTTCTGCCAAACTCACAGTCTGGAAAATCACTGTCCTGTGACAGAATGAAGATACTAGGAAGAATGGCAAAAATACAAAGTGAATTGGATCTAGCAGTGGGCATTATGGAAAAGGAGAGCAGGTTTTGCAAGAGCCATTAGACCTAAGAGAAAGATGAAGGAAAATTTAGCTCATTATTTAGTAGGGAAAAGTGAGCAAATAAAGAGTGACACAGAAGGCTAAAGCCTGAAGGGTCCTTTTGTTTCAATACATTCCTCTTTCTCTTATCCACCTTCCAGGTTTAAAAAGGTTTAATTATGACCTGATACTTAATACAATTAATATTAACAGCAAAGTGCCAGGGACACAGACAGGATAGGGAAAAAGCAGGCTGAAGAACATTTATTATGCACAGCATAGTAGGAACGGGCTGAAACAAAAACCGTGCCTCCTTGAGATACCCAGAGGTAAGGGAAGTCCAGCGGGGAGAAAGAGCTCAGGTAATATTTGATGTCATCTCTAAAGGGAATTAAGTGAAAAAAAACAAAAGAGTAGAGCAGAAGAACATTCAGTTTATATATGTTGTTTTATTGTGAATGAGAGGCGTATAATCAAGTGGAGCTGTGTATCTGTAAATCCATGGGACTTTTGACCTAGCACAAGTATGCCTGTAGTGTGATTTCACTAGTTGGTGACAACATTTTCTGGCACCAGAAAGAAAAATTTGGACCCTGAAACCACAGAAGAAGTCTGGATGAATTTGTGTGATATTTGAGAAGCTTTTTAAGAATAAAACTGTAGAATAATTTAGGTTGAAAAAGACCCTTAAGGTCTTCATTCACCTAGCACTGCCAGTGTCCAATGTAGACTTGAGCAGCGCAAGAATTGAGTCTACAAGAGATCAGTGCTAGTTTTCCACGCCGTGTGCAGCCTTATTGAGAGCTGGAATGGCTGAAGTTGCTAGTTAAATTGCAGGGATTACCCAGAGCTGAGGGGCCCAGGATGGAGAGTGGCAGAGAGGCTGTAGAACAGCATGGGGACACACAGGATACCAGGGAGGATGGCAGCCAGCAAGCTTGAAACTGCTTTCGCAAAATGTCAGCATCCATATGAATTCAGGTGAGTTTCCCCAGCAAGAGTTTTCAGTCCCCGACTGTGACTAAAGTGGGGAGAACAAAGGGTAGAGCTACCAGCTGGCCTAGCAGTTGGTTCACCAGAGGCAAGGACTGTAAAATAGTTACATTCTATAGAAATTAGGCATCATGTATGAGCCTGCTTATATACCTCATTAATGCTTTTTTCTTGCCCTCCACTCCTTTTAATTACATGTTCATATAGCCAACTCAGTCATGGCTGCAGATGAGGAAAACTAGCTTACTGTGCACAAGGTAAATTTAATTTTCCCCACATTTCTGGATACTGTTTTAATAGCAACTCTTTTAAAGTTGAAACTGTTCTATAACAATCTAAACCTGTCAGAATTTATACAAGTACTGGTGGCCTGTTAGAATTAATCCTACAGTACACAGAGTAGGAATCTCTAGGCTTTTGTCTCTAAGAACTTGAGGAGGATCAGTGAGCCCCAGAAGAGAACAGAACATGTCTGGAGAATGCAAATAATTGTACAGGAAATTTAAAGCTTTCCCTCTTATTTTGAGGAGATTATGGATTTTATTTACAATCAGTTTATCCAGCTAATCTAATTTCCAGCTTTGGCAGAGCATCTGGCTCAGCAGTAACCATTAGGTTTGGTGTATCCCTGATTAGTACCTCCAGTGACACTACCTTGGGCCTGACTTTCTCACAGAAAAAAATTGAAAATAGAGGTTCAACTATGGCATGGCAATTTGAAAAGTAGAAACCATAACCCCCAAATTTTTGCTAATGACATATTTTAAAAGTAAGAGCAGGTATCAGGTGAGGTTTGCATGACAGCGCAGAGAAAGGCTTTGGTGGGTTAATGAGCCTGGCCAAGGTGTGAGTGGTAGAAAGAGAGTTCAGGGTTCAAAGTGATCTGCCAAATAGATAGTTCAAGGAAGTGAAATGTGACAAGGTGGTGTGAAAGCTAAACATAGTAGGGAAGAATCATAGATAAAAAGTGCAGAGTAGCTGTCTCAGAAGTAATATCATGGGATATATTTCAGGAGTTGTGGTGAGCCATAAGTATAATCTAAGTACAGAAAGCCATACTGTGTCCAGTAAAGTAGAGGTTATTTTGAAATTTCAGAAAAGAATGCTGCATGTGAGACATAAAAGCTGGATATTGCTCTCACCTGGCTGGACATGCTGCTGTGTCACATGC
>WAAG01012931.1:8504-18635 GCA_013390105.1 Tichodroma muraria | reverse complement strand
CAAGGAAAATACATGCATGTGAGAGAGGGAAAAAATAGACCCTGTTATCTCTTCTTTAACATATTGTAAAAGCTGAATTAAATCTTTCAGAATGCAAATTTTAAACTAGCTTTATGTCAATAAATCAATTCTTTAAAGATCTACAAACTTTAAAGTAAAGCTGGCACCCTTAACCTGCATGCAACTCTTTGGTCTCTAATTTGAGTACTTTCTGTAAAAACATATTTTCAAAAAGCCTTTTAACATATGCATGGAAACCACTAATTCTCTTTCACCCATGTTTTAAAAAAAAAACCAAAAAACAAAAACACTTTGCACCATTCATAATTGAGTATAGTCTTAATTATTTATCTTTTCTCTTTCTTCTGTTTTCATTTCTCCCCTCATTTAAAAAAGGAGGGGTTATTTGCTTTTTTTCAGTGTAATCTCCTGAATAAGTGAGGCTAAAGCTGATAAGATCTGTATGTCTAGTTAAGATGGGTCTTATCTGAATTTACAGTATATGGAAGTATCTGGACCAGTCATCCTCAGATCCCTGTACAGTCCTTGGAGACTGACACATTTTAGGAAGCAGTTTGTTAGATCTATTCCACAACAAATTTTTGGATGAGAGGAATTGCACTTTAGCTTCTAATTATAACATCCTTGACAGCTAAAAGAGCCTTGAGATGTCTACAGATGTCTACAGATGTAGACATCTGTACTATTAATTACATTTTTCCAGTTAAATCCTTCCCTGTCCCTGTATTCCCTCACTCCTTTCACCCCAGGAAGTTATTAACTATTTTACCACTTCTAAGTATATCTGAAAGAAGAGCAAAAATATCCAAGATTCCTGCAAGTTTTATGCAAAACAAGGGCTAGACAAAGCATTCCTATACGCAGGAAAGCTGCAGACATAGGACTCTGATATAGACACGAAATAAAAAGAAATGCTATGAAAACTATAATCTATGTTATTAAAAATGAATCCAAAAAAAGATCCAAAGCCATTGTACACAAACATCTTCATTGCATCTGATACTTGTTTAATTTATAAGGGCTTTCCAATATTTTTATACTCATGAAAAAGAATTCACAGATTGTGAGGCAGTATAACAGGATGTGGACCACTAGAATGTAATGAAGCAATCCCTAATAAAATGCATCTGTAGAAGGAGCAATTTATGATCTCAGGGAAAAAAAAAAAATCAATTTGCTAGTTGAAAACNATCTGTAGAAGGAGCAATTTATGATCTCAGGGAAAAAAAAAAATCCATTTGCTAGTTGAAAACCAGACCTCATATGATTTGTTCAAAGAAAAATATAAATTTTACAGGGTAGAATGTTCAGGGGTCTTTTTGTGAAGTGAAAACCACAGTCATTCAAGCCCAGAAGCTAGAAACTATGTATGAATATAATTTTCTTTTATTAATGACAATAAATGCTGACATCAACACCATCAAGAAGACAGAAATAAAGGATTAACTCTGTTTTCTTCTAGTAGTTGTTTTTGTTTCTGTTTTTTTTTTTTTTTACTATTTGAACTACACTGTATTATGGAGTATAAAAGTAGACATGGTGCAATCACCTCCTCGCTACACCATTTTACTACTGCTGCCCTCTGCTGTATGGAACAGTTTCCACATGTCTTTATTTCATACCAAGCTGGTGAATGAATGACTAGCTTTAGAGGTATATGTTTAAGTGCCAGTTAGAGGTATATGTTTATGCCAGATTGCTTTTGTTTATCCCTCTAACTTGCAATGAAGTTTATCTGGCAGCAGAGGAATGTGAATTTTACAGTAGGACTCAAAATTGTCAAAATAAATAAATGATTATCAAAGATGATATATGATACAATGAAGAAATATATTCTCAAATTTGTTTTGCAAAGTAGAGTGACTTACTTCAAGAGATATTTTGACTCATTAAACATGCTGTAATATCCATGACATTAATGTTAATGTCTTTTTAAATGTCATTTCTCAATGAATGTCATAAATGAGGAGGCAGTAAGAACAGAAGATCCAATATAAACAGTCTATGAACAGTCTACAGTACAGTTTGTTCCAACATTTCTCTTTCTTACTTTTTTTTTTTTTTTTAAATCCATCCATCCATCTGTACACCTCAGAAGAAAGTGCTACTCTTCCATACCATACTCCCAACAATAATAAATCTATTATCTGCGAAGATGTAACTTGCACTGCAGGGTAGCCCAGTTACATTGTGATGTAACGTAGCTTTCTCTGAAAACAAACCCTCAAACAGGTACACATCTAACTACATTTAGCTAATAAAAGACATAGACAACAATGTGATGCTTGTCACAGAATCCTATCAATATCCTAAAAATGAAATATTTTTATTTTTGCCGCACAAACCCCTTAGCTTAGGCACACCAGTAATTTAGCCATATTCACAAATTATGAGACATGGTTTTTTCTTCCCCTGCATTTTCTGAAATACTCATGGTTTTGTTGAAAATCCCACAAAAGTCCATGGCTTCTGTCCATTTTATTCTGTTTAACAAGGCTCAGTATTTTAAATTACTTTTTGAGTGGAATAAGCAACAAGCTGCAAGGTAAACTGTATGAAGAGAAGGATAGAAAGTGAAATTAAAGGAATATCCCAGAGCAGAGGACCAGAAGGGCTAAAAAAACCTCTACTGTCCTTAAGCATTATTTCACCTTGCTCAGCATTATATCACAGCAACAGAAAATGTTATTTAGACAGTGCATGCAAGCCCACCACTGTTTGGGGTCCATTCCCCTCACACTCAGCACATGCAGTCATTAGAATGAGCTGTTAGAGAGCACACCCATGATTGTTGCCCTTAGTAAATACTCATAAACATTTTCCACACATTTAGGTAATCCATCTTAGCACTGCCTTCATAAGTTCCTGTGCTAAAATGTTTTTTAAATTCCCTACCTCATGTGTAAAGTAGGATTTTCTTTCATCCCTTTAAAATTAATTTCCTCTTAACTTTTCCTTACTAAATTTTTAGCATATTGTAAAATTCAATGAATAAGAGTTCTGTATCTGTTTTATTCACAACCTTCTTGATTTTGTAATCATTACCAATATCTCTTATCAGCTTTTTCCAGTCTAGATTTAGGTTTTTTTCTTTCTAGTTTCTCTCTCATAAGAGAGTTGTTCAATCACTAAATAATTGTGCTTTCTTTTGTACCCATTCAAACCCCATTCCATTTCAAATACTCATATGAGTAGGGCACCACACTATTCAGAGCTGAAATTGAATTTACTTACCCCGGATCTTTTAGCAGTACTAGCAGAACACTTTCTTTTACTTCTGTATTTCTAAGCCATTACTAATAACAGGAATTTGCTTTAGTTTATCACCTCAATATAACACACCTCCTCGAATTGCACTGTTTTGTTGGTCATCTTAACATTGGTATCAAGGCATAAAGTCAGTATTCTGCAGCAGTTTTCACTGTTCTCCCACATGTTCCGCAAGGTACCTGGCTCTAAAAATCGAAAGAAAAATTTGTGCACAGGTGGAGGTAGGTATAGAATGATGTCCACTAAAGTTTATGGCTAGTGGAGGGCAGCAAAACACCTACCTTTCTTTCCAAGAGTCCTGTCTCACAGCAGGTGCAGTGCAATCAGAAGTTACCAGGAGATGCCCCTTGCTGCTGGCATGGGAGTAAGCTCTATGGATTCACCTGGTGACTAGTTAAGCATTTTACAGGAATTTACTCAAACGACAAATAAACGTTGCTTGGATCTACCAGATTTGCACATGAACGATGCATCCTGTATTCCTCAAGAAATCTTGTTTCTAAGCATTTTCTTTGTGTCTTGGGGCACATTCTCTATGAGCCACTCCCGGTGCAGCCCAGGTGCCTGATGCACCCCAGGACAGGCTGGCACTCCTGGCTGCCCAGGCTCTGCTGACTCATGTTTAACTTGCCATTCATAAATTGCAACCTAAATGGAATCCTTGTTGCACCTAAGAAAATATCATGTTCCCATATTGAAATTATTAAGTTAAACTGCTTACTTTGAAGCTGTTTGCAAAGATACAATTTTCCTTTCATGTTACAGTCTTTCAGATTTCAGCTAGTTCTGTATAAAGACAGGATACAGTCTGCTTTTGTTTTCTTCTGGCTTTTTTAGGCCGTTTTCAACAGAGAAGTCAATTGAAAACACCATTAGTCTAAAAGAAAAAGAAATAAAACAGTCTAAGTGTGATTCATGTGAAACACGAACATATTGTCTTCATTTTTGTAGTGTCTGCTTTCAGGTGCTCTTAACACATCAGCAGCAAACCATACTGGAATAATGTATTGAGAGTGTTTATTTTTATGATAGTGACACTGCACGTCATGCCAACAAAGGCTTGAGAAATGCTCCACAAATAAGGGAGTCACCGCCCAAGGGAGCTTGGAGCTGTTACCCTTTGCACCAAGCACTCAACCAAGCTTCTTTGATTAAGATTAGTCTAATACTCTTCCAAGATCTCTGAGCCTGTACCTAAACAGAAACTGCCTAAGCTAGGAAACACTGGACATTTGTACAGACATATTCTAGTTTGTCAGTCTTGGCTGATTCTGTGGGCTAGGGCTGCTTAGGGGAATAGATCCATTATACTATTTCCACTATCAACATAGTTCAGCAAAGAGCTGCTGTTGAGGGACTCAGTTTGAGGGAAGACTAAATAAATATACTAACTTCCTTTGGAGACTCAGGTATTATTTTCTTATTTGTCAGCATGACTTCAGGTGCTGTTTATGAGAGCTGGGATAGTTGAACTGACAGGCGCTGACACTGGCAGCTGCAGGAGCAGCGCTGCACACGAGAGCGGACGTGCCTTGTCACAGGGATTTGCACAGGTGCGGCAGTAGGGGCAGTACTACACACTAGAACAGTGGGCACGATACCACTATGAGGCAACACTGCTTGAAGGTGGTAACTTCGAGAGCATGCACCAATACAGCCTTTGTTCTGTCAGCCTGCCTAAAACATAGACTTTACATAGCCTGTATAAAGACATTCACTGATAGCTTCCTTTACAGTACTGCTGTTCTCAATCATCTGTAAGAGAAAACACTACTGGTTTGGCTGTGGACTGAGAAAATAATTTGCTGTATGGGATGCACTGGGGTCATCACTGATGAAATCTTTAAGGTTCCGTCCATCAAGAAAATGGCCACTTGTGCTTTTAGGTCTGGTGTCTTCTTACGGTGGCTACAACATAGAGGGCTCTGTAACAGTGCACAATTCCAGCAGCTCGAAGAGGAATCCGGCCTTATTCGACCGCAGGAAACCGAAGAGAACACTTGTACGCTTTGCCACATTCCATCATGTTTTATTTAGATATTCCTATCAAGTAAGAGTTTTTGAATTTCAATTTCTAGCCTTAGCTATAACTCAAATTGGGAACTCCTCCAGGATACTGCCCAAGGCTGAGAATCTTAAACTGATATCTAAAACTCCTTCATAAGTGGTTAGTTTAGTAAGGAATCCATTTAATTTGATAAGAATGGAGCTCTTAAATTGTGTATCGCAGAGGAGCATACATGAAATATTAAGGATCACAACAGCATAATAAAAAATATTATCAAGACAAAGAATTCATTAGTTTGATTACATATTATAGTACAAATATGGAAAACAGCTGCAACACTGTCACTAAAACCTACCAAGCTTTCATTCTTAATATAGTAATTGAGCCAATGAATATTCATGAACTCTTAACTTGTAGTGATTCCACATTTCATTTGTTGGCTCTGTCATTTGCAACACTGCCATAAAAATCCAGACTAGTAGAAAACCTCAAAGAAAACTATCAGACTGTGCAAATTTCTCTTCTTTCCAGATTGTCTCTTACTCCCTATGCAGCAGTAAAGTTCTACACTGAAGATCCTTCTCAGATTTAAATTTACGTTCTTTTGAACAGGGAAAGCAACAGACCACAAGAAAAGTTTATAGTTTAGAGCTCTGTGTTATTTGTATACATACTTTTTTTTCTGATTCATCACAGTTAAGAGAACAAGCTTTAAATTTTTTGCTTAAAAAGATGGCATTTTCAATTGTCCGTAACTTACCTACTATAAACATAAACTAAAGATGAAGAAATAAATTACTGAACATTTCAATACTGCACCTATAACTTTGCATAATGATTGCTTAATCTTGGCAATAATTCTTGATTACTTCCTTAATAGTTTAATATAAAGTGCTGGATTAATGTTTAATAGACAAAAAAAAGCCCTTCCAATAAAAATTAAAATGTACAACTATAAGTGATTTATACTGTATAATTTGAAAATATTTCTATGTCCAGAAGTTCCTCATCGGTGAAATAAGTCCTTGTAGTTTGTTACCACAGCCTTTAACAATGTTTGTTTCAATAATAAATTGTGGGATACGCACACAAGATAAAATCACTGAAACCTTTGCTGAATTTATAAGACTGTAATGGATTTCCCTGATGAAATTTGCATAAGTGCAATATATGCCATTCCAAAACCAATTTAAATACAGAAAATAACTCACTGGTTGGGACTGATATCTGCCATGAAAAATCCATCACAAAAAATGTCTCAAATTCCCTCAAGGCACTTCCTCAAGGAAAGAAAGATAAAAGTACATCAGCTAGATGCTCACAAATTATTGGACTTGAATCCACCAATTCACCTCATCTATCATATTTCTGTAAAGCTCCAGTCCTGCCAGTTACTACAGGATGTGCAGCATAGAGCATTTTCCTAGAGTGAGCAGAGCTTACACAGGAGCACAAATAAATCCAGTCTGCATTAAGCAAAATAAACCCAGCTTATATTTTCAGCAGCAGTGAGTTTCAAACAAATTTCTCAGGAAGCAGCTGTACATGACTACAGGCTTGTTTACATGTAGCACTTTTATGTCAGTTTTGAAAGTGATATTTAAACTGGTTTCGTTAAAGCTGGAAAAAAAAAGATGTTAAAGTATAATTTGTTGTAATATAAAGAAACTGCAGATTTTTGATTTTAAACTGACATAAAGTCAAGTTACATTTTAATTAATATGAATTGTGTCCACAAGGCGCATATCTCTGAATAACTGATTGGGTGGCTGAATGGATGGTGGTTGGAAGGCTGCTATCTTGAAAAGCATTATTAGTTGCGCTACCCTAGCTCTTTCTAGGTTTAATAACCGGCATTCCAAGCATCCTAAGATTTGAGGGACCAAGTATTTCCAGTATGCTGCACAGATAAACACAGTGCTGGAAGTTCATTACTTAGTCACAAAGCTTAAAGGATATTTTTAATCTAAGTGGGAAGGAATAACAGGCCCACGAAGGAAATCTTGCAGGAAATAAGAGCAAATTTCTGAATGTGGATGTTACAAGAACAAAATAGGGAGACAGTTTAATGTGTTTCTGTTGTTGATGGTAGTGGAAAAATATGTAATCTCTGGAAAATAATCGAAAGATATGGTAGAAGAATAGCTTAACATGAATAGACTCAGATCTAAGTCTTACAGTCTGGTCTCTGATTAAAGAAGGCAATTATCATGCTGTTTTCTGACCTTGTACTCTATTAATCACTTCTGTTATATAAATATGCATTTGCATACAAGCAAGTTGGCATTGCTCTACACACTGGCTAAGCATCTGAATCAATGGAAAAGTATCATAAGTGGAATCACAGAATCATGGAATGGTTTGGGCTTGAAGGGACGTTAAAGATCATCTCATTCCAACTGCCCCATTATGAGCACTAGAACAAGTGAAACACTCAACATCTTCCGAAAGCAAACATACGGATTTCTACTCATGTTCTGAGCTCCTACTAAAGCACTAGTATGGAAGTCCTCAAGATAGTCTCTTAGTAAACAAAGATGGAAGTCATCCCAGATGAAGGACATGTGGCTTTTAGTGCTACAGAAAGCGTCTTTTTGCTAGTGAGTAAAATCTACCTCCATGAATGATTCCATACAAATAAACAGGTTGTACTTCAAGCTTGTTTTCAAGTGCTGGAAAACCATTATATAAGCAAGCATGGAACATGAATGAGTATTTTCTGCAGAACACATTTGGCAATGTCTTATGAAAACATAGATTTTCTTTTCCAAGACAAAATAAAACATTGCTATTAGCTGTCATAATTCCTGACAAAGCAAAGTTAGCTGAGTATTTTAATAGTAAAGAAACACTTTAAAGGAATCACTCCAGTGGATACATGAGAGAGAAACACATTTCATAGCTAATGTTACTAATTTTAGCTGTCACTGAACTTGTATTTTAGTTTGACTTTCATAGCACTAAATTTAGTTTCCATTTTATTATGTCATAGCTCAGCAGTGGAAAATTCTTTTGCAGGTATCCATACTCAAGCTCTAGTTTTGGTGACCATGAATACATGTGAGTCATCAGTAAACCCCACCACTACCTCTTTCTTCCAGGTGATTTAGGACTCTGAATAGGGTATGATCTATATTCTCCACATTTATTGGATCCTTATAATAGAGTTGTTAGGCCTGATCTTCCAGTACAAACCCCTCATTTACTCTTCTATAAGTTATCATAGCTATCCCTAATTCTTTCCTTTTTACTGTTTCTATCAGTCTAGCTTATAGAAAATTAGATTAGCCACCTTAAAGTACTCAGGAAACACAGAGCTTGTTTTAGAGACTGATGTAGTATTTGTGTCTTGCTATTTCTCTGGCATTGGTAATTTTTTCAAGAAGAGATTATGCAATAGAGCAAACAGTAATTTCTAGTTTTTTCAGATCAACTTTTAGTATACTTTTTAAATTTTTTTTCTTAACACATGTAAAATTTTGAGGAGAATATAATTAATGCTACAGTGACCTTCACCCAGCATCAGGGTCTTGTGTTCTTAGGATGGATTAGCCTTCTGTTGTGAGCTTTTGCTCCAAAAAGCAGAGATGGACATGCACATGTGTTGTCTACATGACTACCCACCCATACAATAAACATAATTCATTGTGCAGATAACTGAATATTCTTGCTTCCTTTGAAGTCTCTCAATCTGTTGTAGTCAGTAACAACTCAGCAAACAGTTTAGAGACAACAGAAACAGAAGTACTGTTTGCAATTACACTGATGCTCTCTGATGTGTCAAAACCATATTGCTTCTAATTGCAACTCCCTTTCACTTCCTCAGAAATCTGTAAAGAAATAAATGTACCTCATTAAAGTCTGAAAAAAAAAATCATAAAAACAACACAATGGACATTTACTGAAAGACAATAAATGGACATTTACAGAAAGACAAGTGATGCAGTCAGTGAAATATCTTCATCCTGACATTATGACAAAAACGTTGGAAATAAAAGTGACCATATTTGTATCCCCAAGAGAGGCAAGTCTGGTGCGTAAACAATTTTCTGAAATTGAGCCAGGAGAATTCCTGTCAGTTCTGTATCTCTAATGATAATAAGCTAATGTTCTTTGCATTTCTGTAGACTTTTCAATTTTAAGATTTAAAAGCAATTACCTGATCTTGATAATGGTTCTATGAGACAAACACACATTATCCCTTTATTAGCAAGGGAGACGCAGGCACACAGTTTTTGATTTGCCATGTATCGAGCTGATTACCAGAAACACCAGTGAATCACTCACACATCCTCTCTCTCTGTTGCTAATATTGTTTAAACTGACCCTAATGTGGTGTATGATGACAACTGCCTAACTGGAACATTGCAGTGATGGTCCTACAAGACTTGAGAGAAGGGTGAAAAAAAGAACTAGAAACAAAAGAGAAACTGAAGAAAATCACCATTATTTTACTAACAGGTCAAACATAAGAAAAAAATTGTACATACAATCTTGAGCTGGAAAAATTTTAGCTGGAGAGACAAGACCAGGACATTATCTCATTCGTCATCTAAAGAATTAATGATGGGTCTGAAGCCCTTCCCTCTCCCCAGGGCAGCCCCTTCCCTCGGGCCCAGGCCGTGCCTCCCAGGACCTCAGGCGCCCTGCTGGGATCAGCCCGCGGGGCAGCGCAGCGCTCCCGCGCCGGGGCACGTCCTGGACACCTCGAGCTGAGGGGATCCGCGCCTGCCGAGCAAAACCTCTGCCGCCAAGGCCCAGGTGCTGCCCTGCGCTCCGGCCGGCGGCAGCAACCGCGGGCGAGCCGAGCGCGCCGGGCCCGGCCTGCGCTG
>WAAG01012930.1:15421-27522 GCA_013390105.1 Tichodroma muraria | reverse complement strand
ATATATTTATTAGTGCTGAATGTTCCTGAAGCTGCACTGTAATACACAATAAAAGCAAAGCAGTTGTTCTCCCATGTTGGGAAGTAGACAGTGCTGCTGCAAGTCGGGGCTGTACCTTTCTGAAGATGAATTAAATTATAATGAACAATTGAGTATATTATGATGGGACAGGAAATAGAGGAAATAGGGTCATCTTTGTAAGAGGAGCTCAGTTTCATATGAGTTCTGTGGGTATTTATGCATGTGCACAATTGTGAAAGGTGGGTGGATGCCATAGAAGGGATAGTAATATATTATCCAGACAAAGATTAATTGTAATTGGCTTGTGAAGGGGAAAAATGCAAGAGAGGGTGATAAAAAACTAAAGTTGCTTTGCATTTTTTGCAAGTTGCAAATACGGTTCTGTGATTTTTATATTAGGTCCAGAAGAGATGTGTTTGTAATCTGGGTATTGCCTTCCAAGGTGTTTCTGGTGCAGGACAAGAGCTACATGACCACTTCATGGTAGCTGAAGGCATTTCCTAAATGAAAAAGTAATATTAGGAGCAGAGCTGATCAACATGTCCTAGCACTGTGGCCTGACCTTCTTTTTACTCCATCGAGTCAATTGTCCAGAGTGGCCCCAGTAACATCTGCAGTGTGTAGAATGTGGTAAAATGATCTCTGTCTGATACTATTTTCAGAAAAGAGCTTAGAGCAAGGATTCCTTTCTCATCAGCCTTGCTCCAATACATTTACAAAATAATAACACATATATTTAACTGTACTTTACTGTCTTGTTAACATAAGATATAAGAACAGTTTTTGGAAGCAAAAATAAAGTAAAAATATTTGTAAGAATTCTGCTGTAGTTTTTAAATGACACCTGGATATCTTTACTTCCATCAGACTTAATTTGAGTGAGGTACTTCAAAAATTCCCTTTTGGTATCTCTCTCTAGCTTTTGATGTCTGACAACCATCTTTAAAATTAGGGTGCATGGGACCATTTGTCTTTCTCCAAACCGCCACAAGTGCTGCACAATTGAGAAACCTTTGCAGTTTAGATTTTCAGGTTATGGCATTTGCTCTAGTGAAATGTAAATGGCACGAGTAATCTGCATTTCCTGTAACAGCAGTTCTGTTCCTTGCTTTGTGGGTGCACTGTAGTTTGCTAAGGGAGAAAATCAGATAGACAACACACAGATAAAAGTTTTCATTCTTGACATAACCAAGAAACATTCAGGGTCAGACATTTACTTCCAGAACACACAATGTCAGCGTTGGCTTGAGGAGATCCAGAGACTTGTGCAGCTGCTTGGTTGATCTGTACTTTCAAGAACAAACAGAACACAACCTCGTCTGTGGAAAGCACATATTGGGGTAGCGTGTTCAAAACTGGTGATAATTTAAGAGCCATTTAAGAATCATTGGGAATGGTTGGATCTCTTCATCATTAGCAATAGGCTCTGCAGCAAAGATAACCTTACGTGAGCTTGCTGAGCTGAACATCACTTGTTTTATATTAACACCCATTTGTTATCTTGCTATTTGCATTCATTGGTCCATTTCCTACATGGATACCATTACTTCTTTCTGGTGTGGTGCAGAATCTTTATGCTAGAGACTCCATGGATTCCAATGTGCTGTGTGTATGTCTGATAACATTCTGTTGTCCTCTAGGACAAAATGGAAATACCTGGTGGCCCAGATTGGACGAATAGAAAGACCTTTCAAAATCACCCTGGTGTATTCAAACTGTGGAGCACAGGAGGCTGGAGTACTGGCAGTGGGCTCCTTGCAACTCAGGAACTGCTTTCATGGTATGCTGCAACACAGGTTCGGAATAACCAAACGCATCCTCACCAAAATGGATGAGGCGGATGAGGGATAGGATAGTATTTAGAAGAAAGATGAGTAACGCAGAATTATGGAACTAATTTAAATGATCCTCTCTGCTTTTCAGCTTTGCTTTGCTTGATCTTTGTATGGGAAAAAAACCAAAAACAACTGGACTTATGCTGAATCCAACAACAAGGAAGAAAAACATCTTTACCTCAATTATTTTAGCATTTAGTATTTTTCTCAAATAATCAAGAACAACAGTCTACCCTGCGTTGCCAAAGCCTTTTCCATATTTGGGCTTTATCTAAAAAATTTATGAAGAAAAGAAACATTTATCTGCCCCCAATGGGGTCTGTTTGCTACTGCCAGGCTGAGAATTTCTATCTAAAATGAAAACAATCGGAATGTAATTATTTTCTCTAAAGTACTGAGTGCTCAGCTAAGACCTCAGTTTTACCTGGAGCTTACAGTTTTGTTCTGAATGCAAATGATCCTCAGCAGCAGTGCAGAACCTTGCTAATGTCATTTAGGCTTCTTGGAAGTGCAAGAGTCTGTCAGCACAGGCAGTCTCCAGGCTGGGGGCATAATCATTTTCAGTTCCTGAATTTCATGAATTAATATAATGTTATTGTTTCCATTTTGCAGACTCTGTAGAAGTAGCTTGGAACATAATGTAAAAAGAAAACACTATTTGAGCATGGATTTGATCATATTAGATGTTTAATTGTAGTCATTATTCTTTTAATTTAACATACTATATTTTTAATGTAATATTTTTTCAGCAGTCCTCGAGTTTTGAGGGGATACATACAGCCTGAAGCCCTGTTCTCTCAGTCTCTAAATAACCTGGTGCATGTATCTGACACAGAAGAGTGTCATGCAAAAGTACTGTTTCAGAGTGTGTACCTGGATTGCTGTAAAGGTGTTCTTTTCTCTTTCTCCTGCAATTGGTTCCCTGACTTTTGAATTTTTTCCAGAGTAGTAACAATCCCAACAGAATTTCTGTGCAGAGCTCTGCTAAAGGGCAGCAGATCCATAACAGGCCTGGGCACATATACATCCACAGGACAGGCTGAGTGCATTAAGGGTCATGCTTTTGGGAAATATCAGGCTTAAAAATCATATTCAGCCTGGCTGATGGGTACCTGTGCAGACAGTCAAATGCTCCCAGACTAGAACTGACTAGACTAGTTAGGGTGCATGAATAAAATTCGTGTACAGCAAGACAACTTGCTGGGGAAGCAGCTACCTCATGGGCTGGATGCCACAGCTGGAAGCTGGCACAGGAATCAGTCAGCAGCCCAAGTGCTGGTTAAACTTGAGCCTCAACAGGGCATAGCAATGTGTCTGTCAGGGCCGGAGACCTGTTTTTACAATTAAAAAGAAATGGGTGTCCCTGCCTCCAGCAGCAGGGTGCCCTGCAGCGTGCAGAACTGAGGAGCGCATCACGGTAGGAAACTGCAAGGCCCTTCATTAAAAAAACCCCAGAATTATCTAAAGATAGCACAGACACAGCAAAAGCAACACATGAGAAAGAAAAGAGCAATAAATTTGGTCCAGGAATCTCATGCTGAATAGAAACATGCATGGAAAAAAACCAGAGATTTATTGCACAAAGGACAAGGTCTTACATCTGAAAACTAATACACGTGAAGGGTCATACACATTCTGTCAACTCATCTCTGGATTTAGTTATCTTTTTTGTTTCCATTAGATAAAGAAAGTCAAGATCTTTTTACATATGACAAAGGCTCAACCTTCCCCTGCATTCATGGAGGCTGTGTCAGCCACCTACAGGTCTGTGAGTTCATCAGTGATTGCCCTACCAAAGAAGAGGAGGGAGTGAGATGTGGTGAGTATGCAGCATGACACTTTGTGGGAACCTTCATTCTGTTAGAAGAAATAATTTAAAATAAAAAATAAGCTAAATTGACTCCATCTTTAGATTAATACAGTATTTTACCTCCTGAATTAATTTGGCCCATTTGCATTAATTGGATACCAAGATTCTCTTTGAAAATTCACCCTATATAGAATAAAATGGATTTTTTTTAAAATTGGTTTGGTTTCTTGAGTATTGCAGTAAGGAGCTTAATGACCTTCCCTTCACAGCTACTGCTACTTCAAGGAAAGACAAAACCTTATTTAAATGTCTGCAGCTGGATGGGAATTTCCTTCTGGACCCAAGAGTTAAACCTTCCCCTTGGGGAAAGGTGTTAATCATCTTACCACTCTTAGTAGACACTACAGTATGACACTTAGTATGACACTACAGTGTCATAAATCCTTCCAAGTTCCCAGTTCAGAGTTCTTGAACATAAGGACGGAGAAATCCTCTAACAGCATATGTGGTACTGAGAAGCAATATTTAGCTTTGTTCCAAGTACAGTGGTGGAGATTTAAAACAATCTGTTGATTTGCCTTCCTTTAAGTGGACACAAAACTTTGTGATGCCTGCAATTTCATATATAGCAAGACCTTTACAAATATCTGTCAGTGATTTGCCATTCCTGAGATTATGGGGACTGCAGTTTTGCCCAGTATTAGAGTAGAACAGCACAAAAAAGTCTCAAATGTTTCCAGAAGCAAAGTGTTGGCTTTCTAATGGTGACTCTGGAAATAAACAAATGAGACCTATTTTGATGATGTAGCATAGGTTGGGTAACTTGGACAACCATGATGGATTTTCACTTTTGGTTTTTTTTGTGTTCTTCTGTAATCAAGTTGCTCCTATTTTCCTACTTTTTCTTGTTCTCCATTGCAGACAGTCTCCCAGAGGGTTCACACTGCTCTTTTGAAGAAGGTCTGTGTGGTTGGACACTGAATGAAACTGCAGTATCTCCTTGGTCTATTCGGGGCTTTTCTGAAATTATTCAAGAGCACTCATTTGTAGGGTCTACTTTGCAAGCCACTGGTGGTAGGTTCTTCACTGTTCACTCTCCCACTCTCTGTGTATGCATGTACACAGTAGCCTTGAACTTAAGTTTATTTAAATTGGTTTAAAAATTTTGGCATCCTTGCCAAATGAACTTCACCATCTATAACAACTATATCTATATACAACTTCAGCACTATCTATAACAACTTCAAATGTAGCTAAAATTAAATTTTGAACATGCCTCAAAACTTTATATTAAATGAGTTCTGCAAAAAAGTTAATACAAAACTCTCAGAGACAAGGATTCTCCTTCACCTTGAAAAAATTGTGTAATGTATACTTCTTCCCTCCACCTTCCTCTCATGAGCTATGCAGGTGCAGAGTACTTCAGCAGCAATATGATAACTGCTGCATCACAAGGTAAAAATTGCCCAACAGAACTAGACAGCTTGTAAAAACAAATCTTTTGAGGACCCTTGACAGACTCCACTAGTGGATTAGGAAAAGCATCACGTGTAAGAACACCCCAAGTGATCATACACATTCCATGCCATAAAATACCACAATAAAAAAAGAGACAATTCCCAGAACTGCAGAACTGTCAACTTGCTAAATAAGAAGGGGGGAGGGCAGACCTCACCTGCTCAGGCTGAAAGTCAGAAGTGTTAGCACACATGAGTCTTACTTCAAGGGTTTCCATACAAGTGTCCTGTTAGTCTCCTGAGAGCTTGTATAAGCTCTCCCTGGAAACAAAGACTGCAAATAAAGTCTTCTAGCCCAGTGTTTATCTCAGCAAGAGTCACTGATGCTAATGGTGTAGGAATTAGGAGTGTAGATTGGTGTGTGCCTCTGTATGGGAAGATCTTGACTGGTATCTGAGGTTTATCCACTCATATTCCAAGAAAGGGTTTGGGATGTTGACTTTTGTGTTGCTGAAGTCTACCAGACTGTTTAGTATAATCTCACCAACAGGCTTGCTCTCAAGCCATGCTTACACCTACATATGCTTACGTACCTACAGTACATTATATATTATATTATGCATACATACATGTGCTTACGTGCCTACAGTAACATGAATGATGTTCAATTATTTCAAGTGATTACACAAAAGAGCAAGAGATCATTTTGTCTTTTCACTTTTTTGTTCACAGGACACTTCCTCTACCTGCGAGCAGACAGTGCTCAGGCAAGCGGTATGGCTAAGGCTTACAGTACCAGCTTGCCAGCCAGCCTTGCCACTGAAGACTACCAGGTGTGTCACTCTGCCTTAGCACCCCTGTGGAGTAAATCATCAGGCTGTAGGCACTATTTGCACAGTTAGCCTGTTCTCCTGTCCCTCTGCACACTCTACACAACACTAGAAAGCAAAGAGCTGGCTATACTGCCTAGGTGGCTGCTTGTTCAGAACTGGAAAGGAGATGTGAGGTGCATCCCCAGTAGGTGAAAGCAGAAGCCCCAAATCAGCTAGTCATTGTGGAAAACTCCCCAGTCTAACAGTAGCAGTTAGGAAGAGTTACTCCTCTGAGAGGTGCCCAACAGCTAAATTGTATGAGGCAGACAGGGTTTGTAGAAAAGGGAGCTGTCTGGCTTGGCCATTGAGTCTCTTAGTATATCTGCTGCTGAGACTTTTCTTCATAAATTCTGCAAAACTTGTGCAGGAATTATAAACTTGATAGTTTCACTGAGAACAGGAGTGTGAAGTCAGAAGGCATTAGATTTTCCAGAAATAGATGAAACTTCTGATCACATTCTTCAGAAATTTCAAAAGGTTAATGCAACCTGGCCTTGATAAAATCACACAACTTGCCTTGCAGCTCTGAGATGCCGGAATTAAAAATACTAAATAATATTATAGTCATAACACTTAGGAAAATGAAGCTGCAAGTTTGAGCTGGAGTCCAGTCTTGATAGGGGAAAAAGAGAAAGCTTTGATGCCTCCTAATTAGAGCTGGGAAAATAAATCCAGTGCACGTGCCAGAAGTGTTACTTTGGCATTTATATTTATTTATAAATCCAGGTAAAATTCGCTGGGTGCAAAGTAAGCAACAAAATAAAATGTGATTGGAAATAGATTCACAAAACCAGGAGAGGAGAAGCAGTAGCTGTTAGTTATTGTGTAGATGCCACAGGAGATCTGGATCCGTTCTCTCCTCCACTGGCAAGGATTTGAGGCTGCATTGCAGGATCAAGGAAGTTCTGTGGTTGTTCTTTGCAGAACACGTGTGTGCTCCCTTTCCTGCTGGTACTGGAGCTCCCTGTAACATAAAGGGCAGCTGAGTATGCGAAGCAGTGGTAGAAATGGCAACTTTCTCTTGCTCTCTGGCAAACTGGAAGTGGTTGCTCCAAAGAAAAAGGAACAAGTCCTGCTTCAAAACATTTCTTGGCCTGGTGACTTTGTTGTTCACTTGTCTTAGGAACACTACAATTCAGATGGTGCCTGTGAGTTGGAGCAGGTGGATGACTGAGGTTTCCTGCCTCTAGAGATGGTCCTTGTTTCAAAGGTGTTCAGGGCAGGACAGCTCTTCCCTCGGAGAAGGCAATAACAAGGAGACCAGTCCTCTCACCCAGGTGGTGTCAGAGGCTGTGGATATTGTCATCAGTGGTTGAAGAACAGCTGCCCAACAGGAGTGTCAGTTCGGGTCTTCCCTGAGAAAATGCTGTGCTAGTAATGGTGCTGAGTCAAATACAAGCAGTGAGTGGGGACTTAGTGATTTCTGTCATGAAAGAGTTTGACCCAGACTCAGAGGTTTGGCGCCTCAAATTCCCAGGGAGGGGAGAAATTACTACCTTTCCCTTTTGTCACAGATTACCATCCTTTTCCTCTTCTTCCTCTGTTACAGATTCAATTTTCAGTGCATGTTTTTGGTAGCTACAATGGTACAGTCTCCTTCTCTCTCAGGGAAGAGATAAAGGGAGCTCCAATCACCTTGCCAATGTGGGAAAGGGCAGGGAGCTGGAGTGATCACTGGTTTCTCATCACCTTACCAATGCCAGTGCTTCAGAACCGGTAAGAGCTCCACTCTCAGCAGCCAGGATTGTCCCTATAGATTTATTAAATTGTTACTATCTTTATTGTGAAGTGTCACTTTTATTCCTGCCTTCTTTCAAGGCTGTTTTTAAGCGACTCTGCTGGCTCAGGAAGTATTCTGTCATAAGTGCATACCTTTGTGCACATGCACAGCTTAGCTCAGCACAGGCCACACCATGTGACTGTACTTCTGTACAGCCTCAGACAGTACTTAGGCTTTGGGAACAGCAAGCATCTGTACTAAAGACCTTTTAGCCATCTGAGCAAGCCAGTGTGCTCACGGGGGCAAGGTGCTCCCAGCAGGGAAACAGCTGCATTAGCATAGCTGCACTTCGTAATCCCACAGTAAAAAACACTCACGCGGGTCAGAGGGGTGGTAATCCCACGGTTTAGCCAATACAGCTGTCCAGCTCAGGAGCTGTATCGGTGCAGCCTGGGCAGCTGGAGAGCCTTCGTTGCCACATTACTGATGTAATGATTTCAGAAAAAGACTGTTGCCCAAATGAGCCTTGCACTAAAGTTTTCATGCTTTTAGATGTGGAAATACAGTGCAACGTTGGTTTTCAAATGAACTGAAATACTGAAGATTTAAAGAATTCCAATGCAATCAAATTTTATTCAGGCATTTCTCCTCCCTCACCTAGTATCACTCAATCTCAAATTGTGTAGCTGGTTATTTTCCACAACATAAACTTTTTTTTTCAATTTCTCCAATCTTTTTTTTTGGGCGGATTTTTTTGCATATTCCTGAGGAAGGCCTGTTTCACATGAGACTTAAGAATACAAGAACTTCTCCAAGTCTATACAGTGAATGTTATAAATGTTGCTCTACCCTCTTTCTAGTTTAATTTCCCGATTACCTTTGGTCTCAGTATTATCATGTGTTCACCATACACACCTTTGCTGTGAATGATTCCTTTAAGGTAGGATTGGTCTGCCTGCTAGCACTGTGTTTAATATTCTTGTCTGACACAATCTGAAGCCCTGTGGATTAGCATCTGTTATGCATATGTAAAATACGGCCAGTGAATTAGTGCGGAATAGCTCTTTTCTCTGGGCACTCTACTGTGGATCTGTCTGCAGCAGAGACCAAGGGGCTCTTCAGAGATACTTAAGACCTTCTGCCTCCTCTGATATACAGTCCCTTACGCTTGTTCCCTGAAGCCTCCAATTTCTGTATTGGCCCTTAATTCCAAAGCAAAATAGATCTTATGTGGCAGAAGGAAATGGACAGCAAGGCACTTTTTTTGAGCACTAGCCAGAATGCCATGAAAAAAAATGTTCAAATACTGTAATATTTGAAAAAGTTGAGCACTTAGGCAAAATGAAATATGTAGGTAGATCATGCATGTGTTTATAATTCCAGTCTGTTTCAAGTAGTTGTATCTTGTTTTACTTCATGTAACCTTTTTGTATGACATTTTCAAATTTAAAATTGAGTGGCACAACAGTGACCATCCCTGTGGGTAAGGATGGAACTGCTCAGTCTAGAAGGCAAATCTGTACCACCTGTGCTAGCCAGGTGACTGGCAGAAGTAATAAGTTACCATTAGCTACACTGATCTATAACAGACACAGAACAAGCACGCACTTTGCTAGGAGGTGCTGCAGCTATCTCCCCAAGGGAGGAAATCCTGGTCTTTGTGCTCCCAGGACACGAGCTCCATCTCAGTCCTCTTGTCTTGTTCTTTCCATGCTCTACTCCTTCTGCCCTGTCTTACCTGCTTCTGTGGGCACTTGGTGCCTTTCTACCTTGTTTTCATATACTTGGTCTCTCTTTCTTTTGTTTCAGCCTCCCATTTGGGAGCCCATTTTATCTGTCTCATGTCTCTGGTTGTAATTTCACTTCCTGAACTCCTGCCTGCTTGTTTCCATCTCTCTTGCAGCAGCTCTTGTTTCTGTGTGTTGTTTTGGTATGGTTTTTTATTATTAAGCCTGAATCCCTCCCCTACACTTCCCTTCTCCTCCTAGATATCTCTTGTGTGCTTTCATTTCAATAATCCCAGAGCTACAGAAAAGGTTTATTCCTAGTATTCCTGTTTGACTGGCTATTTAATTCTCTCCATAGATCTTAGGCCCAAACCCCCTGCACACCAAGTCCAAGCCCCTCTGCTGTAAAATTCCCAGTGAGCTTTCAGCTTCTCTCCAGGACTCCAGACTTCTCTCCTTGTTCACTCTAGATTCAGTTCAGGAAGTTTTTTTTCTCCTGTTTGACCAGAATCAGCAACAGAAAGAAAGGCTGGGGAAGAAAATGTTTATTCATTAATTTGGAAGGGCAGTTCCCACCTCAGGTAGCTGAAGCAGGACCTGATACGATTCATAATAGCACCATGTGGAAAGTACCATTTTACCTGAGACTTTCAGATATCCAGGGAAGAGGAAACTGCAGGATTAAAAAAAATACCAGGCATGGAAATGTCAGGGATTAAAAAATTTCAAAGATATTTTCTTAAAATTTTAATTGATTCTCATTCATATGAAAAAACCCAAACCCTCATGTCTGCCATGTGACTCTCTTCCTCACAAATTTCAGATCCCACTTCCAATACCTAGCAGCACAGAGTGCTTAAAAAGTTACCAGCATTTTTGAGCATGGTCAGAATCATGAATCTCTGCATTCTCATCATGAATCCTCATCCTCAGCATTCACAAAATGTTTTGACTGCTGGTAAAGTCATACCAAACCATCCAAAATAGAAAAGTTCAGCCTAAATCACTTTAATGTTGGTGAAGTTGAAAATAATTGTAAACACAGGTGTGTGATGAACATTGCTGGGAAGTTTTACTGCAGTTTGGTATAAAACTTCGCAAATGACTATTCTGTGTATTTATGGGTATTGTCAGCTTTCCTTGGTAATCAAGCTCTAGCAATGCTGTGCTTGGGGTAATTTTTAGTGCAGATTTTGCACTGGCATGCTGTTTTTCTGTATCCCAAATATTTGTGAAACTCCTGTCCTTCTCTTGCTATAGGAAAGTGCTGTACTTTCCCCTGGTTCCTTAAGGGGATGGTAGGCAGTCGTAAAGTGGGTAGGAAGGGGGCAGATCACACAGGGAGAAGAGTAGACATGAATTGAAACCAAGAAATTGCAGGCCATGAACTGCTTGATGGGGCCAGAAGAAGAGAAATCTTAGCAAAAAGAACAAGGAGGACACAAAGTCTCTATTTAGGTAGATTTTAGCAAGACCTTCATCCAATGAATTTATTTCTTAGGAGAGAAGGAAGACACAGTTTGCTGATCAGCCTCCCAGCTGGGCATCTAGCTACTTTGAAAACCTGCTTCTGGTGATTGGCTAGCAAATTCACTTATTTGATTCACACACACGAGGAAAAATAATGCTATCAGGAGGAAACCAAACAGGCAGAAGACCAGACAGCAGAGAACTGGAGAACATAATTTGTTGGAGTCAGCAAAATGAGATCAATGAACAGGAATGCTGGAACCCCTCTGGCTAGCACAGCACTGAGTTCAAAAGGCAAATTCCTCCCCTTTTTCTGAAGTTAAAAGGAAGAGGGGGCATACAGAGCCTAGAGGTTATGAAATGTCAACTCTCATGCACTGGGGGTGGGGGGGCGTCATTCCTCAAAGTCCCCCTTGTACTCAGCTGGAGCAGAAACCTACCTTGTAGTGCAGTGCCAGGGACCCTTGTGTGCTCTGTCTCCATGGACCAGACACAGCAGATTGACCTGACCAAGGGTATAATGCCATGTGAGTGCCTTAAGGAAAGGGTAGGGTGTGGTGTTGTGTCTTTGCCTGTGGGTCCTATAAGTGTCCTGGTTCTGGGCTCAGGGTGCTCTGACTCTCTTCCATCAGATGGATAGGGAATTATTGTAATTTGTCAGTGGACTTACATATGAGGTTTGAAAATGCTCTTGCTAAGTCTGCTATTGAGTAGGAGGGTTTCTGTAAGAAGGGATCTAATGAAAAAATCCCCTACTAACACCACAACTCAGAGGTCATTAAGAGACCCTTGATTTGCATTTGCTGTACTTACTCCCAGAATGCTCAGATCCTGAAGGTGTGGATGTTTTCATTTAAGCACAAGGGGTCCTTCTTGAGTTGGGGTAAAAGCAGTTTATCTCTAAAGATTTGTGTGCAGCTATGGAAGTAACTATGGATATCAACCAACATTTGGTCGGTGGGTGGAATGCACACACATATTTTATTGCCACTAATTTGGGACAAGTGTGTTTCTAGGCTGAATGATTAATGTGTTAGGCAGGTCAGTGCTTGATCTCTCATAAATCATCATTGAGCTTTACCAGAGACAGCAATAGAGGTCCTGTCCATATGCTTTTAATAAGCTCTAAATGGACTGGACATCAGACATCTGTTTATTTCTGAAATGTAATGAAAAACAATTCAGTCCT
>WAAG01012930.1:1033-13688 GCA_013390105.1 Tichodroma muraria | reverse complement strand
AACATAACATATGGGAAGGCTTCTGTAAAAATAAATGTGTTAAAATTTCATCAACAGAAGACACTATTTCTTCCCATCCTTTTCTGGTTCAGTGTCCTGTTCTCTGTCCCTTTGTTCTGTGGGCACTGAAACCACTCTTCTATAAAATGCTGAGTATGCACAGTTTCACTTGAAGTTAAGAGGAAAAGCTGATGGTAATTTCATTTTTTTCACTCCAGCTCCTTAACAGCCCTCTCTCGCAAACACTTTGGAACTTCCATGCTAACAGTTTGCTTCGAAATCTTGAGGAAACTGAAGGGAATGGCTGAGTGACTCCAGGTGCTCTTGGGCCAGCTGATGTACACCCAGCTGCTGGAGTTTACTGCCCTCACGGGAGCAGATAGATCCTCCAGTTCACCCACAGACACTTTGCTGGGAGTGGTGTAGGTACGCATCCTTTGGCAAACAGGTGGGGTGTAAATGCCCCCGCAGCAACGTTGTCAGAACTTATCCATTAGATCACCCAAGTTACTCCTTATTTTCAACTGGGATAAATTGCACTGATGTCCAGGAGCAAGTGGCATCTTACCCCATCTGAAGGCACGCCCCAGAGACATGTGAGTCATGCAGAAGGAACATATCACAAAGGAAACATTTCTTGGAAGCCTTGCACTTGCCACTGTTCCTTGAATCCTCTTTGCAAATTGATGTCTTCTCGCCTCTGAAAGCAGCCCCCTTGTATTTGTCTTCTCATGACTTTAATTCAGTTAGGTTGCAGAGAAGCCCAGCAGCTCTGCTGTGTTTTCAGTAATGAAATTACTTCTCCCTGGCAAGGACAGGTTTCAGATGTCAGAGACAGAGCCAATTAAAATCCAAGCAGTGAATTCTTTTCATGAGGGCAGCAGGAAGGATGTATGGCAGGAAGGAAGGATTTGCTGCTTGCTAAGATGTAAATATTTTTTTCTCCACCTACTTCAATCTTGTAGTTCAACTCTCTACAAAATCCAGTGCTGAATGAAAACACTGTTTTGTATGCAAGATGGGAAAGAAGGTGAGGTTTTCCATATGCCTCAAAATTGAGAGGAAAGGTTCAGTAAGATTTAAGAGAACAACTGAGTAGTGAGGGCTGCTCAAGAGACATCAATAAGGACAAAACCCAAACAGACCATTATTTGGATGGCAGCTCCTGGGCATTGACAGATGTTTCTCCCTGTGAAAAAGTGGAGTGAAACCACATTTTGTATTATACAATCACCTTGTGTAAGACAGTGTCACAGACTGGATGGTATGTCTGGTTCATTGTGAGAACTTCAGGTGGACAGGCATAAAGATACTTCATAGTTTCAGTGAACTAGTGCTTATATAGGAAGAAGTCTAAATTTTGAGTGTCTTAACATGAAAATGTGGACTGGCACAATAAGTAGAATGCTGATAGTTGAGTTGCCCTTCTCACTGTCTTTACTATTATCTTTTGGTGCTCTAAGCATTGTATTGTTCCAATTAAGATAACAGGTCTGTGATCTATCAAACTCTACTGCCCTGGCCTAGTAATTGCATTTCAGTCTGTGCATCATTTGCAATTTCCCAGAAGATTGCTTTATAAGCAGCAAGATTGTTCAAAGAGAGCTTTTGTATAGATTATCTCTACTTCTTGATTTTAGAGTCCCTGATCCAGCAAAGTCTGATTTCCAGGAGTACTGCAACCAGCATTAGTAAGGTGGGTTCACTCCCACCTTGAGGATCCTGTGAGGCATCATACTCTCATAATCTCAGCCACCAGATCTCTATTTTCATTACAGTCACAGAGACAGTGAAGCAGTGAATTACTTTAGATCTCTGCCTGCAGAAGATGCCCTCTCTTTCTCCTTTACACTTCCCTCTGTCTCTCTTTTCAATGGGAAAATCAATGTTAGCTAAAACCTGGAGAAAGGAAGTCTGTGCCCTTTGCATTTGTTTGATATAGATACACCTTAATATGAATTAATTCTTGTTCCCTTCCATTCACTATACATGAGTCAACATGTTGGCTGTTAGAAGAGGAAGTGGAATCTAAAATAGACTGGAGCACCAGCCCCTGGGTCCTAGGTTTGTAGAAAATGCTACCTTAGAAGTTTGTGTCTGACAGTGCATAAAACATCAGCCTTTAAAGCGTTAACAGCTCGTGTGGAGAGCAATGCTCAGCCTGCGCTGCAGCTTGTCTGCTGCTTAGTACAGAGGAGACAGAAAGTTTCTTCTGGAAAATAAGGGTTTGAGACTGTTTGGAGAAGGAGGAAAGACTGTTTGGAAACGAGGCATTGCCTTAGGATACTCAGTTGGGACGCCACAAAAAAATCCATCTAGACACACAGATCAGCTCTGTTTCAGAGAGTGATTTACATTCCTTTACTCTGGCAAACGTAACTAGACTTCTTGTACATCACTAAGCATCTGAAACTGCTGTGACCTTTGGAATTTGTAATTCAGTGCAGGCCTCAGGGAGCATCTTTTCTGGCCATGCATTGTATTTTTCATTCTGTTTTCCTCCTTGCATTTGATTAATTTCATTTGTTTTGGGTTAATTTCATTTTTCACTGGCTTGACAGCTTCATCCATTGAAGTTCTCCATCTCAGTATGAACAGAGCGTGTCAGTACAAAGCTTTCTTTTGTTTGCATGCATCAATGTGCTTTCAGTCAGACCTGGGGGGAATATTCTCAGGAGTAAAAGCTCACAAGGTCTCCATGCTTCAATTAGTGATTTGGCCTTTCTGACACAGCTAACAAGGGTGTTAATTATTGCTATTTTGAGCAGTGGCTTTGTGGCAGAGATAATTGTCCATCTAGAACTGAGTGAGGCTCTTTTTAGTAGATCATCAGACAGCTGTTAGATTCTCACAACTGGAACAAATTGGAATATTTGTAATTTTTTTCAACTGATGAAAAATATTCAGTATTAAATTAACTGAGGATTCACAAAATGGAAAAAAGCCTGTCCTTTTTCTTAGAGATTTTCCAATCAAAAATCTGCATAAAAATGGGTAATTTAACTGTTGAAACACGATGCTTGCAGATTAGGAGGCAAGACATTATTACTTTTTCCTGTTGTAAGGCAGCATTGGTGTTGTGGTAATCTCAATGAACTCAGATGTTTTGGATCAGCAATTGATGTGAAATTCTTCCTCTCTGAGAAAAGGCTGGTTTTTAAAGGCCTACCTCAGTGGTCAGAAATGTATGGTTTTGCTCTGTGGTTTTCAAATGTTTGTGCAAAGATTTACAGCTTGTGTCAAGGGTATGTTTTTGCTTCTTAACTGTATGTTAGTGAGGCATGTAATTTTAGCTAGTTAGCTATTCTCCAAGTGACCTCTCTGGTGCTCATAGTTGGTTGCTGAGGTGGGAGTGATCTGTTAAGCTGGGTTACTTGCCATGACACAATTCAGAACCAAAGACAGTGATTTTTGTCATCACTCTCCTTTACACCTCCAGTCATTTGACTGTCCAGAATTGTCACCTGCCTGTTTGACCAGCAGAACATCAATGCCTAGTATCTGTTCTTCCATACTACATTTTTCCTAAAATCTCTTGTAATCACAGCTAGAGGAAATTGTAGACCAAGGAGCTTATCCTGCATGGGATAACATGGAGGGTCTGTGTTCATGTGTTGACCCACGCCTTCAGCACAGATACAAGTAGCTAACCTAAGACATAGGCTCAAAAGAGTAATACAGAATTATGATTGTTCAAAGCACCTTTTCTACCCAAGGTAATATTTACTTATCTTAACCAAATGGTTGTACTTAATTAAATCATGTAATCTTTAAATTCTCCATCCCTCTTTTCTACCATCCTTGCACCTCTTTCCTCTGTTCTACAAACTATTACAGGAAGACAACCGAATAATTTTGGTGGGAAACGTCAGTACCCACGTGAAATTAGTATCCTGGATGAGCATCTTCTGAACCCCCTTGAAGAGCCCTCCCTCCCAGGTACATAATTCAATACTGAAAACCTGTCTCTTGGCTATGAAAAGTGTCTCCCTTCCTGTCTCCTGTGTGCAATCTGCCTGCCCTACAGCAGTGGGGTAACTACAGATAATCCATGCCGTGTGTCAGGTAGTCTCTGTTTGGCTGTAGGGAAGCAGTTTGCTGGAGCCCAGCTCACCAGCCCTGAAATGGCAGGTCCTCTTCAAAGAAAAGCAGAATCTCTTCAAGTGAAAACAGAAGCTGCATGACTCAGATTTGGAGTTCATGGAAAGACAGCTTAGGAACAAAAAGTATAGACCTGTACAGAAAGTTGGGAATAGAATGATGCTGAGCACTGAAGCTGAATAAAATGAGTGTAGAATAGTGGTGTAAAGACAAAAATCCAGGGTAATTGAGGAAATCCACTGAAGAGAAAAATTGGATGAGAAAGTAAGAGAACAGGGAGCACTGGGGACTAATTTTACAGTAGTGGTAGAGATTGGCACTCTGGAGGACAGATAAGAATTGTGTGGGTGAGAAGAGCTGTCTAAAGGAGAAGGTGAGGAGGAGATGTCTTCTTGAGGCTGTTTTGCAGCCAACAAATACCAGTGTGTGACTACCAGCTCCTGAAGGCCGTGTCTACCTGGAATGTGACAATCAGTACTGCTGTCTGTTCCCATTAGCTCAGGGGAATGCTGTAATTCAGCTGAAACTCATACTGTGTTGATCAACCTGCTTGTTCACAGGATGATGTATGTTGGGGATAATTTTGCTTGCATTTTCCTTTAAAACAAGATTGAAAATTTTCTTTTAAAAGTTTGTAATTTTTACCTCTATTTTAATCATTCAGCTCTTAAACAGTTCTACTTTTGACCGTGGCTTTTTTGCACAAACTGCATCACATGGTTTTTAGATATATTACTGAAAAGTTTTATTCTTAGTCCTCATCTAATTCAGCAAAGAAGATTGATTTGTTTGGGTCTTAGAAAATGGCTGTGAAATGTAGGACAGCCTTATCTGCTGCACTGTTGTAGGAACAAAATAATGCTTAGTGAGAACCAGGAAAGAAATTGCTTGGGGAAGAAGGATCCCATGCTAGAGTTGGTAGCAAGAGGTTGTCCCCTGGCTCCTTCTGCTGCCACAGGCTTCTTGTGCAATCCCGAGACAAATCCCTTAATACTTTCGCTGTGTTTCATAAATGGTCACTAGTTGTAATGACAGATGTTTTCAACCCTTGTCTCTGTGTACATGGTTTAGTTCTCACTTGGAAAGTTGAACATCTTGCTTCAGACTGGCGCTGAGAGGAGGAATTTGATCATGTCTGTGAGACACTTGGATAAAGCCCTTCTTAGAAGTTCAGTCCCTCTTCCTTTTTCCTTTCTCTGCTCACACCCAATTGATAAAGCTTATATTCAGCCCATGATTTATCAAATAATGTGCAGGAAATAAGGTGAGAGAGGAGAAAAGCAAACAGTGACCATAGCAAAGCAGTAGCTGTGCTATGACTAGAAGAAAGGGGGTATAATATAAGTACTGAGAAATACAGGGAAGCTCTCATCTGACTCAACTCTTGTTGTTTTGGTCACAGGGGACACAACTGTTGTTCTGTGGTGGTTCTCAACCTGTGGTGCCAGTGGTCCCCATGGGCCAACTCAAGCTCAGTGTGACAGCGCCTACAAGAACAGCAACGTGTCGGTAACTGTGGAGAAAGAGGGCAGGCTCCGGGGAGTGCAAGTCTGGAGAGTGCCAGCCACAAACAGATACAGGTGAGGATCAGTGTGTGCTGGGGGGGCAGCCACCTCTAACTGCTTTTTGTTTGTGGAGTTTCAAGGAGCACAAGTGTGGGACTACCTCTGCTGGGTGGGTGGAGAGGACAGTGAGCAGTAGCTATAAGGATACATATCTCAGCTACTGTGAAGCATGGAAGGGGTGAGCAGAGATGTGGAAGAGATCAGAAGAGGAGTGAGAATGGGCATGCAGTCAAGTAGAAGGGCTGCCATCATCTCAGTCCTGTAGCCTTAGACTTCTGGAGTGAGCTATACCAGCTCATGCTATTTGATCCTGAAGTCTGTTTCCAGCACTTGGGTGAAGGTTGGTCTGTCCTCTTGCTCTCCCCTTCTACCTACATGGGTCTCAGACAAAGGATAGCCACAAACTGCAACAACAGGAGAGCCTGCTCTGGAGAAATGTCTGTTTGGAAGGGAAGGCTGGGGAGACTTTGCAGATGGATTTACTTTGGGGACCAGAAGTGTGAGAGCTGTTTCTTCATTTATTTACTTTGTCTTGCAGGATTTCTGCCTATGGAGCAGCTGGGGGGAAGGGAGCCAAAAACCACAATAAGAGGTCCCACGGAGTCTTCATCTCAGCCACCTTCCACCTGGAGAAAGATGAGCTGCTGTACATCTTAGTGGGACAGCAGGGGGAGGATGCCTGCCCTGGGGTGAGGGCCACAAAGCACATGTGGGCAGAGACCTTGCAGATACTATTCAGTGGGTCGCTTGGGATTTGGTGGTAAAAGATTGGAATCCCAGAATCCAGCAATGAAATCCAGTCAGGCAACAGGAAAGAACCAATATAAGAAGTTAGAGAGAATGTGAAAACAGATATAAAGGACACTGAAAAGAAAAACAATCCTAAAATGCACAAACAAATATGAAGCCCATAGAAACTTTGCTTTAAGCTCTTGGTGTTTGAAATAAGTTCTTCATCACCTCTCTTGTGCTTATTTTAAGCAGGAAGGTCATAGGCAAGTGATGTGCTCCCTCTCTTGTTTTTCCACAGTCTAGGATTTTTTTCTGTCTGCCAGGATTTTCAGAAAATTTACAATTATATATATGGAAGCATCCAGCAGTGTTGTGGCTGTACTGCATTACATATTCTCTAAGCTTAGAGACTAAAGTCTGAATCCAAAGCCTACCAAAATCAGGGAGAATCTTCCCACTAACTCCAGCAGCCCCTGGATTAAGTTTATGTGATGACAAAAAACACTCATGAGAAACTGAAATTGGTGACATGAACACTTATATACGTGTCTTCTAAATTCTAGACCAAATGATCTGAAAGTCCTTTTGTCACTTAGGCTCAAAAACTACCTCTTTTCAACATCAGTTTTTGATACTGTCTTCTTCCAGAGATGCTGTTAACCCCTGCCCAGGAACAAAGCTGGGTTTTTTCCCCCACAGGCTGGTGTGTTTGGGATGCATAAACTATTCCTGTAGGTATTTGAAGTTACAGTTTACTTTCCCACAGGATATGATGTCTTATCCAGATGCTGCAATAGACTCTAAACCCACCTTTTCTTCACTTTATTTAGAACAAGAATCCTATCTGTTTAAATAAAAGATACATTTGTGTATATGCATTTCCCTTTTCAGTGCACTCTCTAGTCTTAGGTCATAATCTGAAAAGTTGTCCATTAATCCCTTGCATTTCATCATTTGTTCTCCAAATTACAAATTATAGTCCAGCACTATCTCCCTTTGGCAGGTGCTACTGGAAGAAGTTGCAGTTAATTTTTCCCATTTCCAAAGCCCAGCTTTCTTCAGCTTTGGAAATCGTGATGGATTTGTATATTGGGTGACTAATGTTTGTTTTCCTTTCTCTGGAGAAGTTCTGCAGCTCCAAACCTTGAATCTCTCTCCTCAGATTTACCCCAGTTGCTTTTCCCTGGTCTTCATCTACCTTGCCATCTTTTGTTCTCCTGTTTGAATTAACCAGACAAATTGCTCCACCAACTAAGAAAGGCCATGCACCACCACTAACAGAATTGAGAAAGAGCTCTCCCTCTGTCAATTTTCAATCAATCTCAGTCTCAGTCTTGGGATGAGATGCAATGGGCAGAAAATGGAACATGTTCCACCTGAATGTGATGAAGAACTTCTTTGCTGTGAGGGTGACTGAGAACTGGAACAGGTTTCCCAGAGAGATTTTAGTCTCTTTCTCTGGAGATAATCAAAAGCCACCTGGACACAATCCTGAGTTAAACGTTCCATGGAAGTCTGCTTGAGCAGAGAGGCTGGACTGACTAGATGACCTCCGGTGGTCACTTCCAGCCTTCCCCATTCTGTGATTCTGCATGAATGAGAGGACAGAGGCAGTAAGACTGGTGCAGGAATAGGAAACCAGGTCTCCAAATTACTCTTCTAAGATGTATCAATAGATTATTCTCAGCTATACGTGGGTCAACTTTGTTTCATGCATTTATCTCCTTGAGAAATAAATAGTAAATGTGTATGTGTCAGTAAGAAAATTCTCAGAATTGATCTGTAATCCAAAATATTTAATGTTTTTGGTTATAAGAAGTTCTAAATATGCAAAATATTAATTATGTGAAATTAATAATGATTTATTACACCTTTCCTGTATGCACCTTAATTTTCATTTGCATGTGTAATGTGAGTTTGCAAATCAGAAGTTATGAACAGATCTATCCCTCAGATGTCAGTCCTTAGTAGAAAAGGTCATTTTCTGCAAAGGTAATCTACATACTGGTTTATATATGTCTAATATGCATGACAAGCATGACATTATTGTACTGAAATACACAGACAAGTCTCAAGAGTTGGATTTTGCTGATATCTGAGTCCATTTCTTGTCTCCTTTCAGGGCAATCCTGAGACCCAGAAGATCTGCTTAGGGGAGTCATCTCTCATTGAAGAAGATTACAAAAAAAAAAGGGATCTGAAGGAATGGGCTGGAGGAGGTGGGGGTGGAGGAGGAGCAACCTACATCTTTAGAGTAAGTATTTCCTCTTTGCATCCTGCCTGAGCAGTGTCCAGCAGAGCAACTAGCTCTCCCTGTCAGTCATGGCACATGATAAATAGTTATTTTAAAAAATATTATGAAAAATGAATCTTCCTCTTCTGTCTCTCTATTCCTCTCCTCTTTCTGTCTCTCTTTGTTTTTTGTCTATTTAGTTGTTTATCTCTTTTCATATCCTTGGTCGTATTTATCACTGTCACTAGGCTAGCTGAACTGCTTCCTCGGTCCTTAACAGCTCAGATGTGGGATTTACACAGGATCCCACTTTAATGCTGGCAGCAGTCCTAAAAAATGAATCACAAAACCTTGATGTTCAGTTAAACAGTTACTTTTGTGCTCAGGAACATGATGTGAAATATTGTTGTAATGAATCTATGAGATAAGCAGTAGCATTTGCCCTGGCCTTAGGCCACTCTTCTTTGGGATGCTTTCATGATCTTTGATAAGTTTTTGTGAGTTCTCATATCCAAGGGACGTGAAGTTTTTCTGATGTTTGATGGGGGGTTTTCCAGCAGAAGGATGGGATTTTCGAACCTTTGCTCATCGCAGCAGGAGGAGGAGGAAAAGCCTACCTGATGGCTCAGGACAGCTCCCTGGATGATGTACCCCTGGAGCAATTTGAGAACAGTACTGCAGTACCTGGAGTCAGTGGGAGGACCGGGGCAGCAGGTGAGACACTAAAACCACACAAGGTCCGAATCAGGTGGCTGAATACACTCATTGTCCTGTAGGCATGAAGGGCATCTTTTTCAGTTTTTTTTTAATTTTTCTGTGGCAGTAGTTTTTAGAAATATGCTGGTAGTCTGTAAGGGATGTCTTCTTATATATTGTGTCACCAGAGAAAAAGAGAACGCACAGGACAGGTGAGGAGTGCTCCAGTGGAAGCAATTCCATAGGACTTTTCTCTTCTATGAACTGAACTAGGGAAAATTATGTTTGGGGGATGGAGCCCACTCCTTCACACTGTAAACAATGGCCTTTGAAGAGAAGACTTTTTCCTCTTACTCCCCTTAAACCTTAACAACAACAATTCTATTATGAGAATTATACCAGAAATGGAAGCTTACTTAGAATTTTGTGATGGCTGTGCCTAGAATCCATTCCTAAGGGATAAAAATATCTGGTGGTTGTCCATCTTCTGCTGTAGTAGGCTTACAGAGAGGCCACTAAAGTGAGATGTAGAAATCCAATTTATTTTTATTTCCCTGGGGAACTCAGCATCTTACATGGCTGACTGCCCTAACCAGTCATCCTGAAGGGTTGTGGTAGGCTCCTTATTTTCTTAACACCACGAGAAATGGGTGCCGAGATGTTGGTTTATGCAACACGTACCACAGGCTGTGCATTAGATTTCCTGTCTGTTATTGCCCATGGGAGCAAGGAGCTTGTCTGTATATTCTTTTAAACTTAAAGGCTTACCTCGAACTAGGCACTTAAGAAATTAATAAGGGCTCATCTCTGTCTCTCTGCGAAGCATCTTTGCTTGGGCTTCTCTCACCTGTTCTTGTTTTCTTTTCTCACTCTGAAGGTGGAGGTGGCGGCTGGCAGGATGAAAGTCAGCTTCCTCAGGCTGGAAAGTCCCTTCTGGAAGGTGGAGAAGGAGGTCAAGCTTGTCCCCAGGCTCTAGCCAAGCTCCAGTGGACCACCTCTGGTGGTTTTGGTGGAGGAGGAGGAGCTTGTACTTCTGGGGGAGGAGGTGGAGGGTACAGAGGTAAGCCTGCTGGGGCAATAGTCACAGCAACTAATTTTGTGCCCTTCAGAGCACCTGCAGGTCAGGGATAGTGCTCTTAGTGCAGAGGCGCACAGCTGCAGGAGGTGAGGCGCAGATACTTCAAGCTGAACAGTGTGAAACCCACTCTGCTCTCCACCATCTCTCTATAACTGGGGAAATCAAGGTTATAAAAGTGTTCCTATGTGATTTAATATTTGAAAGGTGTGATGAATCACCCCTTCACCCATTCCCAAGTTACCCATGGAAAATGTTCCATTTCTTTTTTTCTGTTTGAAACAAATACATTTTTACCTTGCTGAACTGAGAAATCTACCCTAGATAAAGTCACTTTGCTAACCTTGGTACTGGCTGGGTAAAGTGAGGGTTTGCCATTAGACGATCCAATGTCACTGGGAGCTTGCAGAGTGGCCCCAGGTGATAATAGGAATGAATGCAACCCTTCAGAGACATCAAATTTTTTGTAACATGCAGCACTGATCAGCTATCCATACTCTTTTCTCCCCAGGGGGACATGCCTCTGATAGTGATGATATCACAGCTGGTGGGCAGGATGGCATCTCTTTTGTGAACCCCATAGGAGAGATCTTCTTGCATCCCTTGGCAGGTACAATATGGTTCTTATTCTCATTTCTTTTCTTCCTCCTTTTTCCTTCTTCCTCTCTGTTTCCTCTTTCCACCTCTCTCTTCTCCTGTCTTTGTTTTCCATTCATTTCATTAAAGCTTATTTCAGGCTGCAGGTCAGATCTTTAGCTGTGGTCATTTCTTTAAATATTTCTATAGTGCTCTGGGACCTTTTTTCTCTCAGTCTATAAACCAGGAGAGACACCAGTCATCAGGTTCAACCGCACATCCTCAGTCTCCAACTTTTCCAGGCCAATTCACTTCAAGGCCTCTCTGTTTACTTAAGGAACCAAATATCTTCCCTACTGATCCCCACCAGGCTTCTGACATGTCCACACTGTATTGGACTGTCTGCTCTCCTGCAAAGAAGGAGAGAAGTTGTAGGTACCTGCTGGGTTTTGTTTTGTTGTTTTATTTCTACCTTACTGGAACAAGATAGGAAAAACAGAACTAAGCCCACCTGTTGTGTCTGATTCCTTGTTCAGCCGTGGAGAGTCATGGTGAGGTGGAGGTTCAGATCTATCTTAACTGCAGCCACTGCCACTCAGACAACTGCAAGAGGGACCCTGACACCAACCTGCCAGTCTGCCAGTGTGAGATGGGGGCTGTGCTGGCCAATGACAATGTCACCTGCACTGGTAAGTTAAGAAGTTTTAGCTTCATTGGATAACATCTCTATTCTTTATATCATATCTCCCTCTGGATTTTTTGATGTTCAATTCCCAAGTTACAGCTAGTGGCTCCAGTGGACAAGGTGTTGTGAGAAATGTCAGTCAAACATAGGACTGAAAATGCCTGCTAACCTTTGTTTATACACTGAGCTACATCTCTGTCACCATCTTCAACATTCATATTTGGATTAGGCAGGAAGTAAAATATCTGTAAAGAGACGTGATGTGAATTTCCTGAATGGGCTCAGTGTATCAGATATTTAAGCATAAATACCTCTCCAGGATAACATACCACCTACTGCTGAGTTATTTAAGCCACAAATTGCTTCCTTCCACAGTAGTTTCCCACTGTGCCTGTCAGCTGATGCCTTGTACTCACAGCTATTTCCTTTCACAGTCTCTTGGAGCCCCAAAACATTAAGACTGTAGAAATTTTCAGCTGATGAATAGTGACATTACCCATTTATAGAAAACTGAAGAATGGACAAGAAATCTGTGTTTTATCAGTTTGTGTTCTATCTTCATAATGATTTTAAAATTATTTAGGTATTTTTTCAACCTTCAGGGCTATAGAGGGATTTGCTATTATTTTTATAAGATGCTCTGACCATGATCTCTGTACTGTTTTCTGAAATATAAGCAACCTTTAGAGGGATGCTTTACAGTAGCTCTTGTTTTCTGATTAATGAACCTCTATTTTTATTCTTCCAGTGCCCCAGGGTCCTATACCAGAGGGACAGCTGCCTCTTCCCCTCCTCTTAGCTGTGGTGTCTGTGATTGTGGTGCTTGGAATGATCCTCACTTGCGGCAGCCTGTCTATCAGTAAGATACATTTACTTCTTATCACCCTTTGACCTGGCTTTTTCCAGTTAAATTAGACAAAAGGAGAACACATGGCAATGTACCACCGTTTTCAATACTTGGAGCCAAAGTGTTGCAGTCTCCCAAGTGGATT
>WAAG01012929.1:0-12560 GCA_013390105.1 Tichodroma muraria | reverse complement strand
ATTACTGTTTGAAAAAAATTGAAGTTATTTTCAATATTTTATCAGAGAAATATATCAACTTTTTCTGCTAGTCATAATGATTTGAATTATGTTTCCTTCTGAAATAACTCTTTTAAATAGCTGAAATAGCCATTTATAATAAATAACAGTAGTTTATATCTACATAGGTTTGATTGCTCTCCTATTCTGAATCCAAATATCTTCAATATTTGCCATTTTTAAATGATCATTAAAATTTTGTCCAAATAATTTGCAATCTACAGATTGTGCAAAGTAAATTCCAATTGGTCTGTATTCTCTGTTAAAGAGAAGTTTAAGACCATTCTGTAGAAGTCTATTTCTGGTCCCAGCAAAGTTAATTAAAGCTTTACAATTTGAAAATTCCAGAGCAAAATCCTCTGTGATTGGATACCTGGCTCACATGACAGCTTTTCCATATTGAATTGCTGACTGTATTTTTTTTACTGTTCATGATGAATAATATTTTTAGACACTTCTAATGAGTAAGTGCACGCTTGGAATTTTTTGATGAATGTTGTCTGCTGTGACTCCCAGAAGCTCAGTGACTCAATTATCATTGGTTCTGGCAGCATAAATGGGCTTTATAGTCAGCATAAATTACTTTTGCCAATAATTCCAAACCTCTCTATGGAAATGGAGTAGTATAAAACTAATATAAATTAGAATTAGACTACTGTATTTTGCTTATTTCAGTTTGGCCTTGATTTTTTGTGTATTTTTTTTTCCTTAACTATGAAAATTTTATTCATAATCTAAATTTCCTTGAAAAAACTGGATATAGGAATTTAATTTAAAAGTTAAAAACCAGCTTACCATCAGTCATCAGAGCATATAGCTTTTCCCTCCCCATTTCTATGTTTTAGCCCCAATGGAGTCCAAAGTTGATGAACCAGAGCTGTAAGATTTATTTCTGCTATTGAGATACACCCTCATCTTTCCCTTTAAAGTTAATGGAACTGTAAAGTGGATGGGTTCAAAGAACCAGGCTTTGATTCCCTTTACATGCAGGTTCCTCCCTAGATTATGGATCTGGGAAATATTGTTGTGCACCACATCTGCTCCGCAGTCCCCACGTATCAGGCATTCCTTATTCTAGCTGCCAGATTAGTCCCTCTGGGTTGTCTGCTGCGGGAAACAAAGTAGAGCTTTGTGGTAGTTTAGCCTGATTGGCCAATGTGGAATATTGACACTTGATTAAGCCAATGAAAGACATGGGCACGCCTCTGTGAATACGCGTTTTAAATGAGAACTCGGGAAAGTTCCTCATTCTGGTTTCCAGTGGCAGAAGAGGAAACGCACCGACCCGGCGGGCTCTCTCGGCCAGGCCAGGCCGGGCCAGGCCGGGCTCTGCCTCGGCTGCAGCCCTGGCCGGGTCCGGGCCGGCGGGAAGGACAGAGGCCGCGGGGCCCTGGGAGCAGCCGGGCCGGGCTGGGCCCGGCTCCGCCGAGCCGTGCGGCCTCGGGCCGGGGAGAATCGAAATGGACCCGGCTCCGCCGAGCCATGCGGCCTCGGGCCGGGGAGGATTGGACCGAGCCTTGGCGACTCCCAGGTTGGGGGAGGAAAAGACAAAAGCCTTCTTCTCGTCAGCCTTCTATCAGCCAGGTTCTTCAATAGAAAAACTTCTTGGCACAGCAGTAGAACTTTCAAAGCATGAATCCTGCCCGAGTGAGAAAAAAGAAGAAACTGAAGGAGATACAAAGAGACACAACATGAGACCTAAGTCAGGAGAATGAGAGAAGAACTTTAAGTTGGAAAGAAGATTGCAAGAGTGGCTTAAGCTGGACTTTTTTTTGTAAGGCCATAGAGAATAGACTAACTACTCCTGTAACATACAGCCTGCTTTTTTTTATGAGGAAATGCTGAATTCTATTTGGGACTGAAAAATAATGTAACTATAATATAATAGAGAAATTTGAACAGAAGAAGACTGAGAGAAAGAGATGATGTCCTCTGTCTAGTGAGAGAAAAAGATTTCTGTTTTTTTGAGATGAAAATGAGATAAGAAAACTTTTGCCTTATACTAGAAAAAGCATCCTTAAACTGTATCCTAATAAGCTGTTATAGTCCATGAGCAGCTGTTGAAAGCTGATTCATGGAAAGGGGCTTCACAATAGCAAATTTCCTTCCTCCAGGTGGGCTATTGGTGAAAGATGAAAGCAAGAGAATTAGTATCTTATAAAAAACTAAAAGACTCTGCTTCTTCTTTAGTAAATTGAGAAATGATTGTTTCTGAAAGTGGTGCTAAGTATTCCAGATCTCTTTTTTTTTTTATCTTTTCATGTGTCTGAGGGATGGGTAGTTGGTGGGGAGAAGTATGTTTTTGAAAGTTTCATTCCAATTCTTGTTGTTTTTTTCTCTTTTTATGTTAGTTAATAAAATCAGTTCTTTTCAAGTTTAAACCTTCTTTGGTCTTGATTACAGAATTTTAAATTGGCAACCCAAATTAATATTTTCTGTCTGGTTTCAGACTAAAACCACGACAAGCTTCAAGTTGTGAACAGGCAAAATTCAGTTCCACAAGCTGAGAAGATATAGGGACAGTTGAGAAGCAAGTCCCTCAGTACCCCTTCATCTCAGCAATGTGTCCCTTAGAAACCTGAATCTTTTCCCTTAAAGGACCACTGCTTTTGTGTTGCTGTTAAAACAGGGCCTGGACAAATTTGTGTCCCAAAAGTATGAAAATCAGGATGCAATTTGAAACACTTTGTGTCAAAGACCTAACAGTAGCTATTTCTTGCCTGAATTTAGAGAATGACTGTGGATTCATAAATTAACTTTTAAGCTCATTACAAATTAAAATTGTTGTATGATTGTTCTTTGGTGTTATGGACTGAAAATTATTTTTAAAATGGATTACATTTGCCCATGGTGTTGCCAACAGACTGATCTTTTGATGACAGTTGAAAAAAAAAATCCCACCAATAACAGCAAGAGAAAATTAATGTACTGACATGAAAGAAATTGCTTTATATGAACAAGAATGGTTACATATTTGAATAATTTCATATTATGTGGTAAAAATGTGTCATATCTCAATCAAAACAAGATGTATAAGAAAGAAGCATGTTAGGTCATTAGAGATCTGTTTTGAGGGAGAAGCAGTACTACAGAGCAGAACAATATTTTACGAAGAGGTTTTTTTTGCTGCTGCTTGTCCACAAAGCTCTTTAATGCCCCATTTTTTCTTTTATCAGTATTGTGAAATCAATAGATGTGTATAATGGAAAAGATTATCAGTCTAAAAGGGCTTAACTTTACCTTCTTATTATGAATATATATGGCTTACACATGAAGTACATACAGGGTTAAGTTGGTGTTACTGCCTAATAGGTAACATTCCTCAAACCCTTCCTTACTTTCCTAATCTTTTCATTAAAACATCCTTTGCTGAAGATCTGGGATTTTTTTTTTTTGGTTTTACTTGTGTCAAATCCTTTCCTAATTGTTCTTGGCGTGACTTGATAACCCTCAAAATTACTTGTTCCTTTGGGCAATGCCTCAAGAAAGGAATGAACAGAAATATTTTAAATCAGGGGATCATGCCAAAGCAAAAGGAAGAAAAAAATGCTTCATGTTCTCTAAGTATCTGTAGCCAAGACCTGGATTACTGGTTCATAGTATCTGTAGCTCTAATCAGACTATGAAGTGAACCCATTGTTGATTATTTGAAATGGATAGATGGGATATTGAGGCCTTCTCAGAAGAATCTAAGTTTCAAATTAAACTTGAAGACCATTGCTTTGTTTGGCTATAAAAAACCCTGAGGATTTATATATTTACACAATTTCCTCAAGATTTGCTAGTTTACTGCAGCTAAAGACTACCCTCATTCCCCAAGCTATGCTCAAAGTCTTACTATGTAACAAGCTCATATGAACTTTTTAAAGAAAAGGAAAATACTTTCTTCAAATTCTTCAACATCTTCCCCCCCATTTTTTTTCTTTAATATGCCAACAAATACATGAAAAAAAATCAATCAACAACACTTACTTCTGAGTATTTTCTTATCTATTAAAGTACTGGTTTATATTTTTATTTTTTACACTGAAAAGACAGATTTACTCTTCCATGTCCCACTTTTCCTCCAGCTGCTAGGTCAGAGGAGGACAGGTTTTATGTAAATCTAATAACATGTTTTTCAACATTGTTCTGGAGTAACACAGAATCACAGATTCACAGAATTTTTAGGGTTGGAAGGGACATCTGGAGATCATGTAGTCCAACCTCATTTAGTTCAACATCCCTGAGAAATCTTAGGTAGGGTAGAACATCTCATAATGTGTTCATGCAACTGACTCTATACCTGCCTAACTAATTCTGGAGAGATAAATTACTCTCCAGATTACATTAACTATTTTTGATTCACTCTCTTCTGCATTTCTTGGAAGCCTAGACATTCCATCTCATACCCTGCCACCTACACTGTAGAAATTTAAAGAGGAGAGTTCAATCCTATCTTATGGCTCTGGAGACAAGCTGTCTCCTTTCTTGCTTTTTTCACTGCCTGATGCAGAGTGGAACTTGAATGCCAAGTGCAATTACACTGTTAATTCAGAAGTTATCACTGATATAGTGCATTACATGCAGGATCTCTCTGACGCTGGAAGAGCTAGACAAGAAAGATGAGTTCACTTAGTGCTGAAAGTACACAAATTATTAGTTTCTGGGACTTTGAACTGATCTCATTAGTGATTCAAGAGACTTGCTGTTGGTTGTGAGAATGTGCTGCAGTCGTGATTAATCGACTTGGATCTTCATTTTGCACAAAGATGATACAATGAGTTTCTTTTCTTAAAGAAATGTATCTCTTTCCCTTCTGAGCACAGGAACATTTCTTGGTTTAAATGATCAGATTACTAAAGACAGTGTATTTCTGGACATGTCTGTTTGATGTACAGGTCTTTAATCCGCATATCTCTTCAGTGCCTAGAGCTGTTCTGTGAATTCTTATCCTGAGCTGGTAGTTTTTTACTAGAGGTCATGATCCAAGTGGAGTCGTGTTGGTTATAAATTGGATGTCTCATCTAACAGAAACTTACTCATGTCATCATTTAATGTAATAATACTGATGAAAATAGAACTCATTTTGCAAAAGTGGCTCCATAATTAAGAAGTCTGTAAACCATTACTAGTGGTTCCTGTAAATAACTGCAAATAATGAGCTACACAAGTAAATAGAAGTCTTACCAACTTATGAGTAAATGAGGCATCAAAGGCAAGTGAGGGTTTTTTGGAGGTAGTGGTACACGTGTCTTCATCATTTTTTGCTGGCTTTAGTTGCTCAGCACTTTTTTGTTTATGCTGTCAAGAGGGCCTGCAAACTTTTTTAATGGGGAATTTTTATTCCTTTATGTCTTCAGCACATGCACAAAATACAGTCAGTACTGCAGAGATCAGTATGATTACTATTAATAGCCACACATATCTAGCAATGTCAAACCTAACAGTCAAAAACCATAAACCTTTCGTATGATCTGCAGGTTATGAATAATATTCCTCTCCTCAGAACTGCTTTTTTAAAAATTCAATTTTGCTTAAGCTGCTAATGAGTGAAAGTCAAAGTTGTTATAGGTTAGTGAGAACACAGAAGAGATCAGTGCATTGAGTGTCAGTTCTCTCATACTGGACTCTCTTAATTTTTGAAAATTTATACTACTCTTTGAATGTATTTAATTTTCAACTTTCTATAAGTAAAAACTACAGTTTCTTAAATTTCTGTTTAGTTCAATTATTCTCTGCATTTGGAAAACCAACTTAAAAAAATTCACAAACGCAAAAAAACTACTACCTTAAAAAAATCCCCAAAACATTGTTTTGTGGCAATCAACAGTATAGTTCCCTCTTTTTGTTATTTTGGTATATTTCTTCTGCAAACTTAACTTAGCTGTTTTCTTGTTGCTCTTTGACAAATTGCTGGCAAAGCTGGTAAAAATTCCCGGAATGGAGTAAAAAAGCAGCATAATGTTAAAACAGCGAATAGTATCACAACGTTACTTCTTCTTGTGTAATTTCATTTCATTTGAATTATTTACAGAAAAAAAATATAGAGTGATGTCTACAGTATAGATGTCTGTTTACATTTGGACTGCTTACCCTGCTGTCAATTTGTAGTTAGCCAAGAGAAACAGGTTTCAAGTAAATAATAGATCGTTAGATAGATAGGTAGATAGATGATTGATAGATAGATAGATAATGTCAGAATAGAGAAAAATTGTGCCCTTTGTCACAAACAAAACCTGCATGGAAGATATTATCTTTATTAACAGTTTTGTCTGTATCTCATTTTAGGTGTTTTTAAAATATTTGCAAGTAGATATGTTAGAAAATTAGATAAAATCTTCACCTCAATATTTGAAAACAGCCTTATGATCATCAAACATCACATAAGAAGTGAGATAAGCTTGAGCTCAAATGCATATAAGTAGTATATGCCCAGAGCTTTTTTCGTTGTCATTGTGAAAAAGTCCTTTGTTACATGAGAGTGAAGACTTTACCCTTGCTCTTACCTGCAGCATAAACTGACCTGGCCTGACATTAGTCTGTGTTCTCACCTAACCTACTGGCAATGACGCATGTCTGTACGTTTGGTCACAGACAATTGCTTACATCTTACAAAAAAAAAATTAAAAAAAAAAAAAAATTGATCTCTAGGTAATCTGAGTCTTGACTGGTATTCAGTGAAAAGTGGAAGACAGATCCTCTGCCCTAACCTACGTGTCAAGGAAGCACAAATACAGATCTGTGAAAGTGTGAAATATTGGATTACTTCCTGAACCCAGAAAGTGTGGATATCATCACTAGATACAATCACTAGAGAATAGTCCTTTCTGATGTATTCCTACAAAATTCAGTGAAAATCTAGAACAAAAATCCAGAACCAGGTCTGCAATACAGAGAACTGCAAAGATTTTCAGCAGGTACATATCTCCTGAGGAAGGGTTGATCCTGGTTTTAGTAATGAAAAACAGTCCTTGTTGGTGTCTAAATTCTGCTAAATGTAATGTCTGACAAGAGCAAAGTAAATCCAATACTCCTTTCTCTTGAGTTGTGAATTATCTTCTATGTGATAAAGAAGTGCAATACAGAAACCACAGATGTGTTAGTCTAACCTCAGTAACTGGAAAAAATTACAGAGAAGGTCACACTGGGTGCTATTGAAAAACATTTAAAGGGCAATGCACTTATCAAGCATAGTCAACCCAAATTCATGAAGGGAAATTCCTGTCTAACTGATTTGATATCCTTCTGTGATAAGGTCACTTGGCTAGTGGATGAGCAGAAGGCAGTGAATGAAGTTTTTCTGGGTTTTAGTCAGGTCCTTGGTGCTCTCCCTCACAGCATCCTTCTGGACAAGTTGCCCAGCTGTCAGATTAGGAGATACACAGCATGCTTGGTGAAGAACTGGCTGAAGGGCAGGGGTCAAAGTTTTTGATGAATGGGCCTACATCTGGTTTGCAACTGGTCACCAGCAGTGCTCCTCAGGGCTCAGTTTTAAGGACAGTTCTGCTCAGTATATCTATCAACAACCTGGATGCAAATTTGTTGACGATATCAAACTGGGAGGTGTTCTCTCAAGGGACAAGTATAGCTTCAAGGTTGCTATGGTTTGGATTTGTTATGAAGGCAGTGTTGATAACACCTATGTTTTTGTTATTGCTGAACAGTTCTTGTGCATCATCAATGGCATGAACTTTAACAACAAATGCTGGATTCTGAACCTGAGATGGAATAATGCCAGACATGAGTATAAACTGGGAGAGGAGTGGCTGGAAATCATCTGAAAATGCCTTCTTGACTTTCATATTTAATTTAGCTATCACTAGAAAAAACATTTCTATGAGACAAAGTGTTCCTCTTTTATTTTTTCTCCCTTAAAAAAGCTTTTACACTGATTAGCACTAATATAAATGGACAGGAAAGAACAAAAATCATGTTAAGACACTTTAAACACAGAAATTTAATACAAAGTGAAATACAACATTTTTTTCTTACAAATGTAAGAAGTAGTTCTATTCTTTGTTGGATTCTGCACTTAGAATGGAGTAATGAAGGGCACAAGGAGACCAGCCCTGTGAAAAGTGATCTGAGGATGTTAGCCACCACGAGGCTCAGTGGGAGCCACCATTTCCCTGGCAGCCCAGAGGGCAAACCTCAGCCTGGGGCGCATCAAACACTACATGACCAACCAGTCAAAAGAGGCAATTATTCTATTGTGTTCAGTGTTGGTGTTGCCTCACCTGGAACACTGTGTTAAGTTCTGAGCTCCACAAGTCAGGAAGGATCTGAAGGTCCTTCATGAATGAGTCCAGAGGAGAGAAACAATGCTTCAAGATTGTTCTGCTTCTCTGTATTTGTTCTAATGACATTCATCTCTATTTTTCCATGCAGTGATATAATTATATGAATCCATGTCAAATATGTACCCTGGTTTCCCAAGACTTCTGTTCAATCATTAAAAATACACATTCTAGAGTTCCCTAAAATTGTACAAAGTTATCTATATTTAAAGGAGGTTAAAATATTATTGTCATCAAATGTCCTCCTTTTTTAAAATTTTCTCATTCTTCTTGCCCTTCAGTCTCCCTCTGGTGACATATCTTTCATTTTTCCAAATTAAAATAACTGACAGAGAACATAAGGAAAGGGAGAGAAATAACAAATTCTTTCTTCAGTTTTCTTCAGAATATTTTTAAAAGCAAGCCTTTAACAAATACAGTGAGCTTCTCAGCTTTTTAAAATAGATCATTTGTTAATAAGCTTCACTATTAATTCCTACTATATAATGCTTCTATGTACTTCAAGTTAAAAGTAACTAAAATATAAAATTGTACGCATGGCTACTGCTCTATCTTCCTTTCTCTCATAGCGTTTCCAAAAATAGTATCACAAACTGACCTTCAAAAAAACCCTGTTCACAACAATTTGTTCACGTGCACATGGCAAAATTCTCTGAATATATAGTTGCCATGGGAGATAGCAGAGAGGCATCACATCATTATTTGCCTGCTCTTACAGTGTTTTAATGAAGAAAAACTATGTAAATTTCCATACTTTATTTCTTGTCTCTTTTGCTGTTTTTTTCTTTTTTTCCAGAATCTGAATCTGAGATGGGTAGCATGTTATGCTCCATATCTGTTTGCAATGTAGTGCACAAAATCTCTTCTAAATTCATAGCCCATTTTATCCACTATGCAGCAGCAAAACAGAACATCACTTATTCATTTATTCTTTTCTGACGTCTTTTTTCAAATTTATTTTCTCCCTTCTCAAAGGTGGAGGAAAATCTTAATTTATTAAGAAGGCTCAAATCCTGACAACAGGAAAATAGTCACATTAAGCTGGAGAGTAACTCACATTTGTCTGAAAAAAAAGGAAGTCTGAATAGGAATGTATATCAAGCTGAAACAAATTAAGTAATACACAATGCACACAAGTGTCTGTCAAGCAGGGTTGCATGCTAAAATTTCCCACTTACAATCAAGTTTAATGTATTTTACATTCTTTTCTTTTTATATTGCAAGAGATATAATTTAGATTTCAATTATGGTAACCTAAAAAGCCATTTTACTGGAAATGAGCAATTGATCAACATCAAGTACAAGAAAAGCAAAGACAGAGAGCATTGATCTTTTTAATATTTTTTTCCTTTTCCTTCATCTTGGTATTAATCAGAGTGATTTAATACTAGTGGTTTTTATGTTTTTCATCTAATCTCACATTACTTTCCCATCCCTTGAGGATATTACCAAATTTTAATCAAAATACACTAGATGTACTTATGTCAGTGTTGAGCATCCTTTTTGCTTTGTTAATTAGTTACAAGACAGCAAAGACTTATACTTACTTTAGGAATTTGATTTCTTTTATATTTTTAATTGTAACAAGGACAAGAACTCATTAAAAACATGTATGATTAATGTATTTTCCTCAGGTACCTTATTTCTGTCAATTCTACCCTTCTGTAAATTCTCTTTGTGGATTCAATCAGGGAGCTTTAGAAAGAACATTCTTCCAGATCAATACGTGCAGCTTTGATTCTGTGAAGTCTACCTTGTAAATGGACTTATTTTGGTTACAGTAATTATTACCAAATGCTTCCAATTGTGATACTGACATAATCAATTTATAGCAAAAATAAAGCTGGCTTGAGCACATTTAGGAGCATGAGCAGTGCATTTCAAGAGAACAGAGGTTCAGACAAAGCAGTGAGGATAAGTCCTAGGGGTTACAGGAAATACAACAGAAAGAAATCAAATACATGAAACATATCCTTTCACTATATTAGGTCACAGAAAAAAATAAAGAAAATTAATCACTGATATCATCTGTTCATTTCTAAAGAAGTTTTCAGTGATAATAACAGTTCATTTTGGTTTCACTCTAAACATGATGAATATTAGTGCAGAATGTGTTCTCACAGATTAAGCTTGAATTAACGGAATCTCCAAATTCAGCCATTCATATTTATCTGATAATGACCTAATTAAATTAAGAAATTCCTTGAATCTGTAGTGTCAGGACATTGCATCTACTTAAAAGCTGTTTGATGGTGACTCCTGTGAAATAAATCAGTCATATTGTTATACTTGCTATCATGTGAAAATAATGACATTTGTCCTGGTTGTTTCTTCTATCAGCTGAATCCTGAGGACATCCTTGTGCTGCAACATAGCACAAGGTGAGCAGCCCTGAGTAGGCTCCGAAGAAATAGTTGTTCCATGGAATGTGTTTCACAGCTGTGGATAAACACTAAGGGAAATCCAAGAAAATATAAATCGCTGTGCTTGGCACTATCTACCGAGCCTTGCCTTTGCAAATCTGTTTACCTGAGGTGTGCTGTACTGACTTAGTTATCTCCCACTTTCAGACTTATTTTAACGATACCTGTGTCATGAAATCTTCCTTCAGTGTGAAGACACTGAAGCAACAACTCAGATTTGTTGAGCAAAAATGTATTCCTTGAGAGCTGAATGATAGAGAAATTTAGACCCTCTCTAAAACTATCCCTGTTTTACACAATTATTGCATATAAGATTGGAGAGTTCTATGGTCCAAGTTGTCCATTTGGAATGTGTGCTGGTGAAGAAATTAAAGAAAAATTAAATTAAGTGCTTAAAATGAGAATTTTGTACTTATAACAAAAAGTGTTTTCAAAAGAAATTCACTGTATGCACAAAGGGAAGGCATGCTAGAACTACTGCCCCACAAGATGTATGGTGGCACACATACTTCATTCTGGCATACAGTTTGTTTACCCAAAATATTTTTTAGCTTGAGGGGCTTCAGAATTTTAATGAAAAATTTCTTGATGTACTTTTTACTATTTAAAAGGAAGATGCTGTTGAAAACATCACAAGCATTGTAAATTATTGTTTATGTGTCAGGATGCAGGTGCCACTGTCAAACTCTTTTACAAACTTCAGTGTTCCTTATTAAAACTAAAAAATTATTTGGATAATCAGAATATATTACTGAATATTGTATTAAACATGCACTATGTTAGATACTACAGAAATACCTCGCTGGATAAGTAGTTGTACAGAACATAAGCTGAAACTGGGGCTTAAGATAAAGGACTACTTGGAATCTCAGTTGTTTTAGAAACTTATGGCATGACAGAATACTTTTGTTTGTATTTAAAGAAATCTTGTACCTAAAAGAAAGGACCAATTATATCTGATATAACTTTCATCCCTGGGTACCATCTATCCTATCAGAAATCAGTGGCAGAAAAGAAAGGGTACGTCTCTTTCTGCAGAGTGATATGGTATCATTGTCCATTTCTGTAACTGAAACTTCTGTATACTCTTAAAGGCATAGTTATATCATTGAAGCAAATGAGCACAGTGAAACAGATATTTCGGCAAGTGAGCAAAGAACAAAGTTAAAAATATTGTGATAGACGAATGGCTTGCTAGTGTCTTCTATCTCTGGTTCGAAAGCTCTCACAAAAGACCTCAACAGAACCACTTACCTCAAACTCTACTGTGGTCTCTTACAGCAGTTTCGCAATACAGCAGCGACAACCTAAAGGTGTGTTTTTACAAAAGAGATGGCATAGCTATCCTGGGAAAGTTTTCCCTTTTAGGACTATGCCTAAAGAGAACCACATATTTAGTCAGCTTATTTTCAGCTTTTCAGACTGATAAATGGAGGAATTGAAGGCACAAACACAAACAATGTGGCAATCACAAAAAGGATAAGGTCATGTTTTAAGCTGGTTTCTAATATGTATGGAAAAATCTCACTAAAAATAGAAGCATTTACTGGCTAATTTACTGGCTAACTACGTATAGCAGCAATCAGAAATAAATGGGAAGGTAAAAAGTTGAGGTCACTGTTAAGAATTGTATTTAACATTCACACATCCCTTTCTGCTTTGAAGCATTAACCAAAGTGTTTATAAAAGAAGACAAAGCCTTAAACTCTAGTTATTTAACAGAATAAAGACCAGATGTTATAATTCTAGGTTTGGGTGCAAATGATATTTCTCTTTAAGAAGTAATGTATTTTGTCATAGCAATTTGTGTTAAGATAAG
>WAAG01012924.1:28989-41964 GCA_013390105.1 Tichodroma muraria | reverse complement strand
ACACAGGGGTACACTGATTCTTACAGAACCCCCTATTCAAAGAAATACAGCCCTAGCCCAACCAGCCTTAGTCATACCGATTTGTTTATACATTTGTTATCTCAGACCACAGAAAAGAATAACCTAACTCTTAGTAAAATAGCAAAGAAAGGAAGATTGTTTTGGAGGACTGTGCTGCCGAGAACACAATAACATCACTATCAGTCCCCATACATTTGTTATTGCATTCAGCAAAAGTGCTGGATGAACATCTGCACTGTAAAAATCATCTGCCCATTAGCTCCTTCAGCTTGTTAGCATATTTTAATACTGTGATCACAGCTTTCTATTTCTATCAAGGTGCTACTAGGTGTCAGACTCAGTATTCACATAATGCGTCACTATTATCTCTACCCCCTCCCCAGATCCCTCACGTGTCTTGCTTTCATGAAACTATCACACAGTGATACTGAACAGAAGGAAAGAAGAAGGAGAAAACTGAGAAGGAAGGAAGAAACTATCAAGTAGTAGCAATACTGCTGGAAAGATAAGTAGACCTGTGATCTTATCATGTATGGTTGGACAATGCTGTGATCTCTAGCACCTTAGACAGCGTTAAGTTAGAGAAGTCATCTAACACATAAAACACAACTGATGCAACAACTCACTGTCCTGATCTATTTTCTTTTAGCTCCTAACAGTAACTCAGTATAAAGAATTGGTTCCACTGTCTCATTTATGGTCTAAATAGAATGTGAAATCCTCTTTTAGTCTTGATTTTAAGCCCTAACCTGTAATTAAAAGAACAGTTGTTTTTAAACAAAGAAATACCAATTTGTGTTTTTGTAGAAGCTGAGTATAGGTATTTCTGTGTTGCTGGTATTTTTCTTAACTCTAACCAGTCTGTATTCACTCCTTAGGTTTGCCTACAACATGCATGTATATAAAACAAAAATAAGCACAAGTCTGCTCTAAGATACACGCATACTCCCACAGTATCTGATGCCTGTGTGCTACACAGTCACAGGTGACAACTGTGTTTTCTACGTGCAGTAGGCTTTGTGAGTGCATTTGTTTTCTTAAACAGCCAAGACAAATTTAAGCCTGCAAGATGAACTTGGTTCACCATTAAATATAAAGCTGTCACACAGTCCACAAATCCTGACTAAAAAATCCACAACATCACTCAGAAAAAAAACAGTAAACTTAGAGAAGTTAAAAGTTCTTGTTCCTCACAAAATAAGTGAAAAGACACAGGCAAATATTCTTTCCAGCTGACATGAATTCAGCGCCTTCTAGCTCGTGTCCTACATTCAGAATGCCTTAACATGAAAAGTATGTGCTGCATATAGAAGAAGCCAACGGTGCCCACACATCTACTGGTTAGGGATTGGTTGGTGGATCTTCGCTTATTCTCACACTTCAGAAATGAGGTGTTTTCTCTTTACCCCAATTCCTGCCCTTTCTAAATGCTAAATTCTCTCCAGAGGACATAAACCCCATGCTCTCCATGCAAAGCAGTGCAGCATTCCTCCAAGGAATCAGGTTTAGTAGGAAAAGCAGAACTGTTTATATAATCTGCTTTTAGTCTTTCACTTAGCATCTGCAACTGGCTAGTGCTACATTTGATGGTGAGCTAGCTAGGCCTTTCATCTGACTCAGGAGAGCTGCTCCTGTGTAGTAATTTAACTAGCTAACATTATTCCAATAAAGCCCCATGACTTAAGCCAAGCTGGACTCCGTTATCAAAATGGTTTATTACATTTTACTAGCCTGGATTCAGTCCAAAAGAGTCAAGCAAGATTCATGGCTAATCCCGAGAAAGCCATTCTGATGCTTCATTCTTCTGTTTCATTCTTCTGTTACAAAAAGTGACAAATAAAGAGATTTTCAAAATCACAGAAAAGGGGGAAAGTGACTGTTAGTTCTTAATTCCCAAACTCTTCTGTATTCAGGGAAAGGTACATTAGTATCTACTTTAGAGGGGCAGGGACTAAAGCACAGAAACCTAAAACCAGTCAAGGATAAGCCATCACTGAACAGAGCCACTTGTACCTCCCTCTGCTTTTGTGCAGGCACAAGAGCTTGCACAGCTGAGCAGAGAACGGAACCAAGGACAAGACACCAGCCAAAACAAAGTGGAAGAGCTCCTCAGAACCAGACCATTCTCCAGCCCAACTCCTGCGTGCCTGCACAAACGCTTGCACAGGAACAAGTGAGGGAGCAACCACACGAGGCAACAGTGGCTTGTGCCACTTCCAAGCACTTGCAAAACTGTGGAGAGCATAAGGGTTTCTCAGGCTTTCCAGTCTGAAAAAAAATAGCTACACATTAATGACCAAAGCAACAAGCTTTGCTTAAACACTACATGATATGGAAAAAGACAATTTCACTCACAATGCAGACCACTGTAGCGATCACTGAAAAGCATAGATTTCTTTGAGCATGATGCCGTATGCTAATTTACATAGAAACTTCAGACAGAAATATTTCAGTGCGTACTCATATCAGAACTTATAAGCAAACTCCCAATTCACCTTGATCTCAGTTGTTACTTTACAGCAGAAGATGAGGCTGCTTAAGAAAAATTAAGGTGGTTCATTTCATCAGGGAGACGAAGAGCTTCTGGAGGTAAATGGTCAGATACACATGAAGAATGAAATGCCGTCAAACATCACAATCTGTAACATTCTTGGAGAAGGAAGGTGATCTAGTCTGACTTTATGACCCTTTCTTGTGAGGATTTTTTAAAATATTTTTTATTAAACCTTCACAAAACACTTTATTTTTTAAGAAAGTATAAGTTATCTTCATACTGCCTAAGCACCTGAACAGCTTCCAATGCTGTACAGAAGAAATAGTTCCCAATGGCTCCTCCAGGCTTGTAGTAGCGAAGTGCAAACAGTACAAATGCAGTGCTCCTCCTAATAAGTATTTACCAGCAATAACCAACGTGAATTGAATGAATGATGGGGAAAGCTGTGGCTGTAAAATTCACCACAGCAGGATTTCAGAACTGCATCTAAAACTTAGAGAGGTTTAGCTAGGCAGTGTCTAGTGCACAATATGGTGTGGTCCCTGCAAATGAAAATGTAGTGAGGAAGGGCAGCAATGGACAATACTTACTAATGTGGACTGAAAATAAAAGTAACCAAAGTTGCTCAGTTATACCCTACATGATTTCTGGTGTCATGTTCGAGCACCTACTAGGTGTATGCGAAATAATGTCTGAAAATAATTGTCTCACAGTTTATTTCTCTTTCCAGGGGGAGGATCTTGCCTGTGGTGTGAGACTGCACTGTGGTTTTCATACTTGAGTTTTACACTTGCATTGATGAAACATTTATGCTATCATGCACTTCTGGTGGAGAACCAGTGTGTAAAAAGGGTGCCCTCAGAATGTGTGGGAGGTCATTTCCCGGCCTCACACAGGTCCAGGAGGAGCTCTGGTGTCTCGAAGAGCCAAGTGTATCTGTAAGACACGAAGTCCCATCATGACTGGCAGTACTGCTCTGAGATTTCCAACCTGAAGCTTAATCACTTTCTAAGATACATAAAAAACAGTCTTTGAACAAAGATTTTATTACACAGTACACTTCAAGAGCTTACAGGTCTCTTTTGCATCTGTAAGAAATCAGTAGCCAAAAAGGGGGACAGGAGAAATCACAAGGATTATCCAACATGATCGTACTGAGCAGTAAGGTTTAGTAATGGATGAAGTTTCCTAAAAGTTAATGGGAATTGAAGGAAGGGTGAATGAAATGTGTATGAAGAGCAAACACAACTTTAAAGAACATTTTTTCTAGATCTTGATTAAATATGATACAACTGACTTACATACTTTGAGAATGAACAAAATAGCATTTCAGAGCTACTGAGATTCCCACATTTTCATCTGCACAGTATTGTGAGTTTTTCTTTCTCTCATTAACCATAAATATATGATTAATATTCAGCTGGAAATTTTGTGAAATGGAAATTCCTTACCAGGAGCCGAGTTCAGCTCTGTTCGTAAGCAGGTGCGAATACCTAATTTTGTACCGGCACATTTCATGGCTGTTATTGGCCACATACCTGTGTGTGTGTTTGGCTTGTCCAAGTCACTCATTGTGTAAGGCCTTAGAGGAAGAGGTAAATAGGTAAACTCTAGCATTACTGACTTCCACTGCAGCTTTCATGGGACCAGGATTCTACTTCATTTATCAAAAGCCAGGGAATACAGTATTTTTTAAAATACATACAAAAATAAGAAAAGAATATAAAGAGTCACTTTAATGTTTTGTTCTTTTTCAAATTTTCAAGACCGTATTAATTGTTAACATTTCATAATATGCTTTAAAAATATGCAAGGATGAAATTATTTCAAAACAAAGCACAGAACCTGATTATAGCACCTCGAGAAACAAGACTGCACTATAGCCTGAAAACCAAATGGATTTTCTAAGTAAAAATATCTGTCTAGTATTTAGTGATAAATACGCACAACTAAAATCCAGAGTGCTATGATTTATTCCATAATCTGAACCCCAGAGAACCTCCTGCTTTTTAAATAAGTTAGCATATGAATCAAATCGAGGTTTTGTTAAAACTCTGCTGGTCAAAAAATATTTATCGCTACATCTACATCAGAAATTTCCTTATCATTAATTGTGCTCGGTGACAGAGAAGGGACAAGTAACAGCATGCGAGATCACTAAACAGCACAAGATCTGCCCTAGGCTATGGGTCTCACCTGGTTACCACAGCTTCTCCTTTCCAAAGACAGCCTCATGAAACCTCATCTTAACAGCCGGGGACACAGGGAGCCCCAGGTAAGGAAACAGATGAATCCTTCTGAACAAGTGGCCAAATAAAGAAAACGTAAGCAAGTAAGTAAGCATTTTCCAGCGTATACTGTGACTAAAGCAATTGATAAACAAAGGTGACCGCGTAGTTTTTTAAAGCGTTTTCTTTATGGCCAGATGATGACTGCCAATCCACCCCCTCCCGAGATCTATACTCCCAGCTAAACCACCCCGCAGTCCCTGGGCAGATGCAGCTGAAATCAATACTGTCGTAACAACATCCCTCTCCTTTCCCTCCCAAAGCCCCATAATAGCCAAGTTTCAGCTGAGCTCGGTATTGACCGGCTCCCAGCACCGGCGGGCAGGATCAGCCCGGATCGCTATCTGGTGAGAGGGGAGCACGTCCCGACTTTCCCCAGTCACTTAAGCCGGCGTCTCACTGCTTGTCCTTAGAGACCACAGCTCCACTCAGGCAGAGAGCGTCTAGACAGTATTCATGATCCATCTGTCTGGCACAGCCAGGCTGATGACAAACTCTATTAGAGCCGAAACAATTTTTTTTTTTTCTTCTGCTCTTCCCTCCTCCCATCTCCCTTTTCCTCCGAGAAGCAGTAATCTGACACTGAAAATTACTATCATTGTTGCAATGCTCAAAATAGCAGTGCCAGACTTTCATTAACATCAACGCTAGACTGCTAAATATTTAAAGAAATGGATAAATTTCACCTGAAGTGGGACAGCCCGGCACACATGAAAGCAGAAGCACAATCAAAATGTAAATCTAAGCGGTTGTTTTTATCTGCACAAATTCAGTGTCACAGTCAGAGGGGGATGCCAAAGGTCTCTTTAAACAAAATATTTTCCTTTGATTGAGCTTTTTGTTTTTAAAACAGAATCATTCTCCAACCCCCTGCAGATCCCTACAAAGCTCAGAGCTGACAGCAGTAGGTGGGGGTGGTGAAAGGGAGAGCTATATATTTGATTTGTTTGGGTTCTTTTACCTTGCAGAGGAAAATGAACTCCTACAGCAAACTCTTCTATGCCAAAACAGCCATGACACATCACCTCCATCAATGCTGACAACTCGAAATTTGATGTAGACATAATTTGCACATGACAAGAAGGATTTGTTCTCACTTACTTTATTCTTCTGTAAATTCTCAAGCATGTCAATATTTGTGTTTGATATGCCCACAAACACATACGATCACAGCAAAGACAACTACCTGTACTGTTTTCCACCAAACAATTAAAAACCCTAAAATCTCCACCACCACAACCCTTCTCAATAAGACATGACTCGGACGCTGCAGTCTGCAGACAACAGACTACACTTCCCATTTCAAAATCTAATTTACTTTTACAGGACAAGGCAGGCTGATCGTTTGTTGTGAAACAAAGGGAAATGCTCAAACAAATGAACTGTGTCCTTCTAGAGGCAGGCACATTGTTTCAGTTCTTTGGAGTCCAAATTCTCGAGGTCACATGGAGTGGCAAGCTGCTGCCAAGGCCAAGTCTGCAATGCTTAAAATCCTACTCTTTGCCTCATTTTTCCTATCATGGCTTTGTGCTGTTAAATACACCCTTGACCTCCAAGTAGTCTTAAAAGAACAGTCATCTCCATTATCTCAATCAATAAGTCTTTACAGCTGATGAAAACAGAAACAAGTAGCCCCACAGAAAGCTGACATGGGCTATGCACGAGGCGACCTGCAGGGAGGGAGGCAGTAGCACCGGGTGTCCTCACCGAGGAGGGGAGGTGTGCTTCAACATGCATCACCAAACCTGCACCCCCTGTAAATCAAGTGAGCTGTTACCTTAACGTGTTCAGCTTAAATGCCTTCAGCTACTTCACGTAGTTTGATCAACCTGCTGGACTGCAGCTTGTGTCATCTAAAATCGGACTCTAACACACCTTGGATTTTCCCAGCTGTCCTCCAATTTCTCTGCGCTATACAGAGCGAATCACCCACACAGCAGCATAAGGCAGCCCTACCTGTAAGCCAGCAAAGGAAAATTAAGACAACCAAAGGTCTTCAGAGATACACATTTTGTTTTCCTTTGCACACCTGAGACATTGAGTTTGGTAGCAACATTTTTACAAGAGCACATAGTGATATGACAAGGGGGAGTGGCCTGAAGGCCTGAACAAGAATAGGTTATAGATTAGGTAGCAGGAAGAAATCCTTTACTGTGAGAGTGCTAAGACACTGGAAAAGGTTGCCCAGAGAAACTGTGGATGCCCCATCCTTAGGAGTGTTCAAGGCCAGGTTGGATGGGGCTTTAAAGCAACCTGTTCCAGTAGAAGGTGTCCCTGCCCGTGGCAGGAGGGTTGGAACTAGTTAATCTTGAGGGTCCTTTCCAACCCCAACCATTCTATGACTTAAAAGACTGAATTAACAGTTAGCACACTGGAGCCATATAAGAAAGGCAAGGAGAGAGGAACACCAGATCTGGGAGATGTGAACTTCTCTAGCACAGTAAGATAGCATCTCCTATAATCACGAGATCCAGGGAGCAGGTCACCCACAAAAAAAATAATCTTTCTACACCATTGCCCATGCAACTTAACTAAACTGAACAAGAAGTTCCAACAAGACATTCTGGATTTGGCTGCTGGCAAGAAAACAAATCAGAAATGGTTCAGCAGCTGGGAAATATGGGGTACCACTAACGTGGCACATACTGCTTAACTAAACCAAAGCAGAAATTTCATATGAAAATTCATTTATTTAGACATTGTTTGGGGGCAGTCTGTGTATAACTCTGAAATGAGATGATTTTAATTTTTCCATCACAGGAGAATAGAAGGTTTGAATACAGCATGACAAAGGGATTCTTTGAACAAACAGCAGAGGGGAAGGCATACTGCTTGTAGTGACCATGTGCTGTAGGTAACGACAAGGGGAGTCCCAGGGAGAAATAGGATATCCTGCTTGGATATTAACCAGCACAAACTAATAAATGTCTCCTTTCAACAGTTTCTTTCCCATTCAAGAACTGCACACAAGCAAGAAGATGCAAGAACAGAGCTTATATATAACACTGACCAGAAAGAAATACCTGGTTTAATATTCCTCAAGTGATTTTTTTTTTTAAATACTAATTTTCTTCTTATTGAGCTGTATTACTGTCTTGCTACTAATGAGAGGGGCAATGAATGTATGTACTTCTGTGTTGAAAGGCAGCCTGCTCAGCTGGGACATTTCAAGAGCATACACTCTGGTGCACTCTAGTAGGGATCCCCATTAAAATCATTGAGCAAAAGCATGCACACTTTTCTTAATTCAACATGTCATCCCTCTAAGGCCTGGGGACCTCACTTCAGCAAGTATTCTAAAAACATTTTTTCAAAGCTGGAATAAGCCAACACAACTGACGTGTCCATAATAATGCTTTTTCCTATTACCAACTGGCACTGATTTCTACCATGTAGTAGCCTGTTTAATAGCCAGAACATAGTAAATGTAATTTAAATACAGTTTATGGTTGTATTATTTTTCTGCCTGGCTTTGATCTTCTTTTTCTCTTTGTTTCACCATTAGGATCCTGTTTTACTGGGATTTGTTTTTTTTTACTTAAAACCTAAGTCCCTTTATTTAACAGTACTTGTTACACAGTCCCTATTGCAATGAAAAAGTACAGTCCCTCTCAACATTCCCAAATGCAACAAATAATGAACTGCTTTATCTGCCACAAGGTGAGCAAAAAGTTAAACATTTCCAAGTGCTCCTAGCACTGCATCCAGTATTTTCCTCTACAAACTCCTCATTTCCAATATTGTTGCAAAACCAGCAAATACAGTTCTTGAAAGACTTAATAAGACTGTTTACATAATTACCCCTCTTCCCTCAGCACTGGGGAGATCTCAAGTAGTAGGTCTATTGGACACTATATTTTAGAAGCAGTCAGATCCTTGAATTTTTCCTCAATTTTTTGATCCTCAGATTTTCCTTAAATCTAACAGATTTAAGGAAACATAATTCATATGAACGAACATGGGGGAGGGGTGTTTTGTTTGCTGGGAGGGTTTTTAACGCCCATAGATGGGAGGAAACAGCCCTCACAGCTGTAAAAGGCTGACTGGAAGAGGAAGCTGACTATCTTTCTCCAGGTCTACTGAAAAATAAGAAAAATGCTGCCAACTTGCACGACTTTCCAGAGACAGGACCATGAAATGCACCAACTGCAATTCTCAGGAAAGCAGTAGGGAGCCTCTTGCTGAAGGTTTTTCAGAGACTCATTTTGTTTGGTTTGGTCAGCATAAACTTAATGTCACTGGAGGTTAAGGGGATGACTCGCCGGCTGACCAGGCAGACCTGTCTTCATGATCTACAGCAAGACCAGAGGGGACAGATGTGACTTAGGGGAAGACCGGGAAGTTCACAGATCCTGGATCAAGCAAGTAACAATTTCTAGAGCCCAAAGGCTTTTTGATGAAAAGGTGCCAAGATGACACTTGATTACCACGTGGCTGCCACCAGCACAGAGGGGAACTGCAAAACCAGTGGCGCCCTCGTTGTCAGGCCTCAGGATGAAGAAGGGTTTGCCAGCTCCACCTAAGAGGCTCCACCTAGGAACTCACAGGGTGCCACCGTCACACTGCAGCTGTGCAGGGCCACCGCCTGCAAAGCCACGGCTGCTGCTCATCACCAAAGCCCTTCCCTCCATCTGCTACCACTGCGGTTTTTGTGGCCACTTTTGGACAAACAGCTGTGCTAGCTTGGTTTAAGAGAAGAGCTGTACAGTATCCCAGTCAAAAAAAACTCCTCTATTTGAACTTTACAGATATGCTTACAAGTTTTGCATGAATAAATAATAAAATGAAACTTTTTCACAATTCAAAAGCCAAGGTTATAGGCAAACGTGACATTCTGATTTGAACCCATTACAAAAGCCTATGTCTTGTCCTGGGACTTGGGAGAGAGTTCCACTCAAAACCAAACAAATTAGAACAAAAATGAAATTAAATAGCCTAAGAGAATACATAGGTCATTATTATTATTTCAAAGCCACTGAAATCACTGCAGAGGTACCAAAGTAACACAGAGTAAAAGATTTAAATTATTTTGAGTAATAGCATTTAGTAACATGTTCACTTGGAAGTTAGAGGGTGCAGGAGGACAGGTGTGTATCCAACACCTGGCTTCACCTTCTGTCCTGCTTATAGCCCCATGCATTAATTACAAAAATTACAGATACATGCTGCTCGTAATTGCTATTACTAACAACAACATAACAAAACAGATATTCCTAAGACATAGTCACAACCAGAAGTGAAATAGAATACTGAGGGATGTCAGTATGGGCAGAACAAAACCATCGGGAAAGCAGAAGTAACATAACATACTTCTATTGTACCTGTGTATAAGAAGCCTTATTGGAAAATTTATCACCCATCCAGAAAGCTGAACTATGGTTTAAAAATAAATTATTGCACAAGAAACAAAAGCAAAAGCAAAGTTTGATTTCAGTGTACATGACTAAGGGCAAAGCACTAAGAAAGCAATTCTAGTGATAAACTCTGGCACTGTGTGTGCACAATATTTATGCACTGAAGAATAGCAACTAAAGCTATTTTAAATATATACCTACAAAGGCTAGTAACCCACCAAATGATGCTGATCTCAGCACCAATAAAACTAATACAAATGATGAACAGAAAAATTATAATTTTCTTGATAGTCTTAATAGCATATAAAGACTTACACAGACAGAGCATAGAATATTTTGTAGAATCTTGGAAAACAAATATTTAATTATACTTTCTCAGAGGCCACATATGATCCATATGATTATAACCACAATGTCCGTAGCACAAAATCCCTTGGAATAACTACAGATTTCCATGTTTAGAATCCTGGGGAAAGTGTGTCACAAATCCCTGCTAGTTCAGAGAAAAATAGTATTTACTTTCTCTGTCTCATACTCCCTTGATATCATATTGCAGATCAAGTTTCCAAAAAGACTGATTTCTGAGGGAAACAGATATACTTGACATACATACATACATGGATGCACACAAGGAGCCAATACTCACAGCTAAAGATGCCTGGAGGTGGATGCTCTGTTACAAGCAGGCAGTTCTCTTCATCACTGTTATCCCCACAGTCATTCTGTTGGTTACAAATCAGTGAACCAAGATACAAGCATTTACCACTGGCGCAGGTGAATTTGCACTCTGAAAGGCAAAAAAGAAACCAAAACAAAAATTTGTGAGAAAATTGATGCCTACCCCCTTCAATGGTAAAATGATAATATTTTTCAAGTAGACGCTATAATGATGGATGGGTCTTTGGCATTTCAACACCAAAACAAACAACTTTGTCCTTATAGCATTGCATGTATAAATATATATGTGACACGTTCCTGACCACTAGAATCAATCAAACCAGATTTTCCACTTGGGAAAATTCACCTTTTTTAATAATAAGCAATATTTTTTGCAGTTCATGTTGATTATAGTTCACTTTGGACAAAGATCGTGTTCTCATATATGTTTGTGTGGCACCTTGCATATTTGGGGCAAGACAGCACTACTAATAAAAAATAATAATTGTCCCACATTAAAAAAAATCTTGCATCAGCTGTAAGGCTGACAGTTTGTAACCAGGAACAATCCTGTCCAGACACAGACAATTATTCCTTAACTACCTTCCCAAAGCCAATTTGCCAGTCTCCCACCTAATTCCCATCAAGTACTTGGTGTCTGCACATTGAAATCCCACATGATAGTGTTCTTTAAAAGTTAGTAAACTTCTAAAATGTCAATAAGGTGTCTGAATGCTAAATGCAGGCACGCTGTAGCTTTTACACTTGGTTTTTGCAAAAAAAAAAGGAGAACAGTTTCCCCTAAATATGATTCTGTCATGAGAACAATTCCTATGAGACCAAGTATGCTTTAGAGCAAGTATTGGAGATGTAATTAAGAAATGTTCACAAAAATATACACACAATTCTGAAAAGCTTTCTCACTAGGCTTGTTCTGAAGTAAAATACATGTATAGAACAGAGAACAGACTATCTAGAAAAATCAAAACTTAATGAATACACTAATAGTATTTTGACAAATTCTGGTGATTGTCATTCACAAGCAGAGGCAAAGCAGGCAGAATTAGAAACTCTCACAAGTAGTTCATTAAAGGCGTGCCATTCCCTGAACCCTGGGCTTCCCTAAGATTGCAGTATGGGTTGGCTGATTCTGCTTCAGAGAGATGATTTCTGGTCCTGTCCAGCAAAGACAGAATTTGTTCATCTTCAACAGTATCAGTAAAAGACTTTGCTTTAATCTTAACTTAGTCTGAACTGAGACAACAGGACCGCCAATTCTAAAACCAAGTCCCCTAAATCAGTTACTGAGGTGTGACACTTACTCACATGTCTGTTTCATAATGCAAGCGTGACAATAGCAAAGGAGAGGAAAAAGAAATTGAGAAAGGGAGCGAATTCATTTTCATTTTTCATTTGCTCTATAGATAAAAGCAACTTGCAGACTTCACTCTGAACACTTTTAAAGAGTATTAATGATATTTTGGTACGCGTACCAGCAAGAACCTGCTACAATAAAAAATTGTATGCGTAAATATGTGTAACATACAAAATGTTACTTAGGAATATAAATAGAAGGTATGAAATGCAAGGGAAACAAGCATTTCCTGTGGGGGAAAAAACCTGATCTATTTAGCTTGGTGAAAATGTACTTATAAAATAAGTATTTACCTAAATGAGGTCCTCAAATTCAAGCTTTTTCAGTCCAACCCTGCAGTCCCTGACCTCTCAAAATTGTAGAATAAAATACCATTACAAACAAATTATTTTCTTCTGTATGTTACTCTGTTCTTCTCTGCTACAGCAAAGAACTGAAGAGGCGTTGAAGGGCTTAGATTCTTTTTGAGTGTAGACTATAAAAAAAATCATAACCAAATGAAGTAAGCCTTTGAAACCCATGGAACTGAAAAGGTCATTAACAATTATTTTTGGAAAGGAGACTAAAAAGACCAGGCTCAGTATTAGCAATCTAATAATTACAATACTTTAGGACTCATTTCTGCAATTTCATGAAGAAACTGGAACAAGAAATGAACAAAGCTGTCTTGGAAGGTTAGAAAAGTCACCTTGAAAGTATTCAAACTTGCCAGGTATCTTAAATGAAGAATATAACACAGGGTTAAGTTAGAGTGGTAAAGAACATGATGCTTCTATTAGAAAGAAT
>WAAG01012924.1:16766-28544 GCA_013390105.1 Tichodroma muraria | reverse complement strand
TTGTAATCAAAAAGCAGACTCAATCAACTTTGATTGTAAAATATTAAGGCTACTTCCTCATTCCCTCACATATGTGAAAATAGCCATTGTGAAGGTGCATTAAAAAAAGAAAGAGTCATGAGGCCTCTTGTCCCCTTTTTGATGTGCCCACATTGACTGGGGACACCAGTCCCCAATACCACAATACCACGGGAATTGTGTGTTGATTTGAAAATGGGGCGTGTTATCAAAAATCATGTTGCCTTCTGATCTCCCACCAAATCTATTTGCCAAGAAAGCAGTCATCCTCTACTGTCCCTGGCTGGGATGGAGTTAACTTTCTTCACAACAGACCCTTTGGTGGCTATTTGGATTTGTGATCCAAATAGTCAGTGTTGGACAGTGTTGCAGGACAGCATTGATGTCACAACGTTGTTTTGGTTAGTGCTGAGCAGTGCCTGCATATCAATGAGGCTTCCTCTTTTTCTCACTCACGCATCTGCAAAAGTAACATCTAATGGAGGACACAAAATTGCAAAACTTAGTCTGCATAATCACATTGTGTTGAAGTCTGAAAGAAATATTCAAAGAAAAAAATGTATTGCAGGAATAGGATAAATTAATTAAACATTATTCCATGAAAATACAGATACTTCTGACCACAGCATATACTTAGGATCTGGTATTTGCAACTTGTGAACAAAAATTCAGTACCTTAAATTAGTTTGCTTAGCGAATGCATTTAAACAGTGTGTGCTTTTACTAAAACCAGAGAAGAACCCTTCCTTGTAAAGCAAGATGGATCAGTCAGGTTAAGGGAGGTAGAAGAAAGCAACTGTTAAGAGTATTGTCAAACTGAAATAAAACTATTAGAGTATTGTCAAACTGAAATAAACCTGCAGAGCTCTGGACCAAAATACAAGGAGTGACCTCAAAACACTCCGACCAGGGAATCCAGACCTGTCCAGACTAAACCAATGCACCTAATGACACACCAGAGAGCCCTTTTCAGTACAAAGTCTTGTACTTGGTCTGTCTAGACAAGACAGGGGGAAAAGATCCTGTTCTGAAAACAAGCCAGCATGATCCTTCTTTCATGAATAATGTTTCAAAGCTAGACAGTTTGCCTTTTCATTTTCAAGTGGCAATTAGTGAAACATCAGTCAGCTGGTCAGCAAGGCTCTGACTAGAGCTAAACCTGAAGCAAGATGACAGCTAGTGGAGGATGAAAAATATCAGCCTTTCTTATAATTATGTCTTACTATGTTCACAATTATGTCTGGAGCATACTTTTAAAAAACTATCTTTATGATACAGTGATTCTTCAACGTAAAATTTTAATAAACATACTTCCAGGAAGAACTTGACTATCTTTAAAAGAAAGGAATACTAAGAATGTTATTATGAACATTTCCTATTTTTAGAAACCGAATGCAAGTAGTATAAAAAGTATATTGCACACAAGGTAGATGCTTGTATGCATAAAACTCTACAATTACCAATTAATATACGACTGCATTTCAAACAGTTTCAAATAGTTAATTGAAGGTTACGTTTCTGTTGCTACAGCAAAAGATGGATTTGCCTCATGATACAAAAAACTACCCTGATCAGATTTTTTACTGTGAAATGCAAGATCCGAGTATTGGGTAGCTTATTTTATACTTTCTGTGCCTAGCCAACAAGATAATTTTATCCTTGCATTCAACTTAATTCTTTTAGACTTCATTTACACTTGACTTCATCCGTATGAACAGTATTCCCATTGTTTTGTCATCCCTCTTACCGCAGGGTATTTTTAATTATAGCTAAGTGCTGTTTGTTTTTCTAATGTAAGCCCAACCACAGGCCAAGAAAAAAAAGCAACGAAGTGTCATATTGAAAAAATATGGTGGTTTAGGCCACTATTATGATGCATGTCACAGCTGCTTATTTAACGGGTCTGAGATGATTATCTGACCCAGGGGCAGAATTCTCTTCCATCCATTCAAATAAAAAATAAAAAACTATATATGCAGCCAGTGATTTCGAACTGTTGTGACTAAACGGTAGTAACGCGGTTCAAACATGCAAAATGAGATCCTAAGTGATGTCTGGGACTTCACCAGAGCGGAAAGGCGCTCTCCCAAACTCCTGCAGAATGGCAGGTGCCCGGGCAGCTCAGCCAGCAGAGGGTGATCAAATACCCTACTGAAGTCATGTAAGTGGAAGGTAAGGATCTCTTTGCCTCCGGGTGGGTGGACCTAGATCTCCAGAATAAAGGCCTAATTCCTAATTTCTTACATAAAGACACCATTTTAAGTATGTCATCATACTTCTTCATACTCCTGCTCATATTGCAGCATGTAAGAGCCTGGAAGAAAAGTGTTTAAAGGGCACCATTACCTGTTATAAGGATAGTAAGAGGCAGAAACAGTAAATTGGGGAGGGTGGGAGGAACCACACTTCACTAGAGATTAAAGAAATATAAACCACAAATACCAGAGTCAGTACAATAAAACCCTCTTCAGCCTCTCATAAACATCTGTCTGTGTATTATTTTTAATATTGTAGATTGTAGCTTTATAATGAGAAGTAAATCATAAACAGGAGACATGCACACAAGGAGCATGTTTATTTGGGAAAAAGCTTGGTTAATAAGGAAGATGGCAGGCTGCCATGCGATCTAATAAACCTCCATTGGTGCAGGGAAGGGAGGGATAAACAGGTCTCTACAAAACAAAAAAGCACTTCACAAAAATAATGCCAAGCAGAACACCAACAAAAATGAAAGCGGATCAGCTTATGCAGGGCAAGAAGCAGAGCCACAAGGCATGGTCAGAGACCTGTCCTCAGTGCCCACAGCCTCACTCAGGACCAAGAAGCAAGGCTGCTCTCAGAGCCGCACAACACGGAGACAGAGACCTTCTCTGCCCTGGGGAGATTACAGCCTTAAAACCAGGCTGACTGAAAGAAGATTGTTACTGCTTCACAACCAGCCTCATTTGCTCTTACAGTCCCCCATGCTCGCTTGCTTATCCAGCAATTATCTTTTCACCTACTTCTTAAGGCAAAGCCTAGAGCTATGCCCTTTAACGAATTACTATTTATGTCAGTAGCTAAAGGAAGCAAACACAATATTCTTGCACACAGGTAGCGAAATCCACTGCTCAGTTCACCAGTTCAGGGCATTAGGACATTTCACAAAGCCTACCTTAATTAATAGCCTGAATGAAACTACCCCAGACATCGCAGGGGTAACCAAAAGAGCTCTTTTATTTTGAGATTGGTGAGTGAAGTTAGTTTTTGCCTGTGATCTTTCTTCATCGTATATACCTGTCTCTGGTGCGAAAATAAAGAGAAAAATATCATCCTGAGGGCCATTGGGGCATTAAGGAAAGAGTTTTTATCAACGCTGGAAACTAAATTCAGGAGACTCACTGCCACTGAGCCATCATCCTGCCCACACAGCAAGTCTGCACAGCTTCGCATTGGGGACCGGCAGGAACCCTGGGCATGTCCCCTCAGGAATAAAACAACTGTTCCCATCACAGCACTCATCACTAATGGACAAGGCCTCTCCAAGGTGATCTCAAAGACTGTCAAGTTCACACAAATTGCCAGTTCTGCCAGCATAGAGAAAAGCCAATCAAGGAAAGCCTCTTCTATTGCCACCTTCATACATGATCTGTTCTATTTATCACTTACCTTCCCATAAAACAGCAAGGCAGTATAAATATGGGTTTCCATTTTCTGCCCTTCTACCCACTTGCTTTTCCTGGACTGGCAACGTTCTGCCTGCTTATGCCCACAGAGAACTGAAATGCCAGGACCTCTTCACAAAACTCGAGAACTGTGTCTCCTTCTCCTCATGCATGCGAAGATCCTTTACATCCCCATGAAAGGCCCCTGATACCCTCTCCGGCCACAAAGCTTCTGCAGAAACACCCTTCCAGCTGTGTGCACCTGGCACTCCCCGGCACAGGGACTTGTGCCAGTGCCAACTCAACCGAGTCACTGTCTTGACTCTGACCCGGGGATCCACTTGGGTCAGAACCCCCAGGGAGAAGGACACAGCACCATGGCAGACACTCACTCCACCTTATGGGAAGAAATGACCTGTGAGGAGGGATGGGTTTCCAGGAGCCATGGGAAGGCCTTGTGTCTGCCCTGACAGACCCTAGAGGAGCCTCTGCTGGCTGTACATTTCTGTACGCATCAGCAAAGTTTTCCAAGTCAAGTATGGGGAAGGGGGGAAAGAGCATTGGTGACTCAACTAATGACACTCTCATTTTCATTTGAGAAATTACATGAGGAGATGATTAAAGGTACATTAAGCATGTACCTTATAATTTTTGTCAAGCAAAGTGTCATTATCATGGGCAAGTGCAGGTAAGAAGGGTATGTGCAAATGAGATTTTCTTAACATCTCATCCTCCTTAATCATAATTCAAAGAATTCTTGAATTATGGTAAATATTTTAAAATTATCTTAGTTGGTGTTCATCTTAAGAAATCTTTAATAATCACAAGCAGTGCCACTTACCTACCAGGTTTGTAGAGTACTGCATATGTAGAGGAATACAAAATAAAAAATCACATTATTTAGCAGCCTCTTGATTTTTCTTTGGAATACTGTTTACTTAACAAACAGCTCAAGACAAGACCATTTTACCAGGCAACATCATAAACTTTGAATCCACAGAAATACAGACTAAACCATGTCCCTTCACAGACGCCTTGTGAAGTTTTGACTGCAGTCCTAAAACTGGGCCCAGATGAAGACACACAACAGTAACTAGCACACCCAAGGATTATCTGGGGTTGGGGAATAGGGTTTGATTGGCGGGAAAAAGTGTTGTCTTTTTGGTTTTTGTTGTTAAATTAGGTCACATTAAGACTGCGATCCCTGTAGAGCAGGAACTGTTTTAAGTTAGCTCTCCTAGGAGGTACTGAAGTACAGAACAAATACCATTCTCATCTGAAATGGTGTAATGGTACTGAATCAAGGAAGGGTCTGAGAATAAATGCAAGAACTGGACTTTTCATAAAAGCAATGCATAATGCAGTCAAGAGTATACTATGTTTCAGGTGGCTGTTCAGATGTCAACCTAATACTGATTACAGTACTTTTTTTCATATGTCTTCCTGAGCACAGTGTGCAGAAAATATAAGAGAAATTAATGTATTTACTGTGTGTCAAGATGCAGGATAGTAATGGCATTTCCACTGTAACAGGAGCTCCAGATTTCAATGGGCAACAGCATTCTTCTTTCATTTCTCAATGGCATTTGAATTGTGTAGTGCACACTAATGTGATTAATGAAAAGTCTGTTATCATCTGGATCATGTTCTCTGATTCACACCTGCAAAGATTTGCATGTTCCTGCAGTAAATACTTTGTCACTGTTAGATTTTGTACTTTAAAAGCAATTTTAACCAAAATCCAATAATCTAAGAAGTTTCTAACTCAGTTCACTGTGCCTCAGCTTTCACATAAAAAATATTAATAAAATAATACCTAGATTACAGGGAAACAGATTGCTCTCAGTGGTTTCCACCATACAGCATAGACAAAGTTTTTCACAAACTAGTGCTGTCTTGTATCAATTGTTACTAAACTCTTCCCTCCTTATTCATCTCTATCTAAAAATGAGTCACACATTCTATTCACCTTTGTATTTTTCCCAGAAGTCCAGGGTTTTTTGGCTAAGCCTCATAAACAAATAAACAAAATAATTCCTTTCTACCTTTTAATCCTTCCTTTTTACCAATTGCCATGAACACTTCCTCTCAGGTATGTATTGCACTGCAAATTCATATGCATGCAAATGTATATGCATTTCCATATAGTGGAGCTAGTATTCATTTGGTTTGCCTAATATTTTCCACTAAAAAGTCCTTGGAGAATCCCTCCCATGTTCATTGCATGGAGCAGGTCTGTGATGCTGAGCTGGAAGAACACCCCTAGACTACAGAAGTGCCTCTTCTATTTCCAAAGAATTTCTCTTCTGCTTTTAAGGAAATAAAAACTGCTTAAAAAAACCCAAAACAAAACAGTTATCTTCCCATTGTCTGCATCAGGGGAGTCTCTGGCAGCACTCCCAAATAACTAAAAGGCACAGACTCTGTGAGGCTCCAGCAATACCACTGGAAGAGCAACAGCCCAAGCCATACTGGGACAACAGGGGAAGAGGCAGATTAACTGCAGTGGGGAAGGGAGGCGAGCTCTGCTCTCCCTCAATTTCACACAAGATTTCCACTTCTCTTCCAGGTACGGCCAAGTTCAGCCATTACTACAACCACCAGGTGCTCCTCTTCCATCCACAAGTGCTCCCAACATCAAGTGCATGAGACACACAGATACAAAAAAAGAAATGTGAATACAGAGCCAGTATTTTATGCTTTGAGAATGCCTCATTTAGCAACCTGTGCAGCATAGTTTCAATAAAGATTATGTCAAACTACAATTATGAGATTTTGTTTAAGCATCAGCAACATATTTGACCATGAATCCATTTAACCAGGATTATTTAACTATTTCCATGGCCAAAATGCTTACAAAACAGACTGTGCAGGGAACACTGATACAGATATCCCAAAGAAATCTCTTACCATTTAGATCTTTCTGTTGTTGCAACATTATCATTTAAAAATAGACGGTGTGTTTAGGACAGCACACATTTTAGGCTGTGAACGTGAACATACTATTAACATGATGCTGGACAGTGCTGAGTCTATCCTTGCACCATGCATTATCTTGGGCAATTTTATGGTACAGAAAACCAAAGCAAATTACATCCCTTCCCCAAGCTACACTCAACTTTGCAGATGCACTGAGTGTTTAAGTGAAAAAGTACCTAATAAGTCGGCACAAAACCTGAATATAAACAAAGGCTCTGGCTCATAATCTCAGGCCACGACTACGTTGCATGTGACAACCAACAAAAACAAAACCAAGCTAGAGCACCGTGTCCCCATAACTGAGTGCTTCTGGCTGGCACTGCTGCCCAGTGACAGCTGGGTGGGCCATGGCAGCTGCGGTATCCACGTGCAGCCGCTCCTCTGGAAAGAGACAGAGCAACTAAGGACGTTTCTGACAGGTCTGCTTGAATCAGGGGGACCACCTGACCCAAGCTAAGTGTTGGCATGGTGATGAGGAAAAGACTAGAGTGGGGCTCCCAGGGAGGATTGATGGTGCCTGGGTGTCCAGGTGTGACAGTAAGGGCTTGTCTTCACATCTACACATCTGGCTTGGGTGAAGCCACGCAGCCTGGCATCCTCTTGAGAGAGCTGGCTTTGCGAAGTTGACCATGCTTGTCCCTTCCTAAACACAGTTTTGCGAAAGGACATCAGTCTAGTGTCCACTTGGTGGGCACTGTACCAACACATCTGAGCAGTGCCCACCTGCCAGGCACACATCCAGCTGTGGCCTGGACTTGGGGCACCAATGATGGTTGAAGCTGGCTTTTCCAACAAAATGTGCTTCGCATTTGAGATCCAGGTAGCACTTGATTTACAAACCTCACCCCGAAACCCTGACACATTGCCTCACACCTGCGGCTGTTCTGGACATTGATTTCTGTCTGTGGTTTATCCTAATATGCTGGACTGGAAACTACTGTGGCTGACATGCAGATCAGTCATGCCAGCCTTGAGACAGCAATGTCTGTCACAGAGGCAGTGTAGGCAGCCAATAGCAATAACCATTTCACACATCTAATTTAAATCTGCCACTGTGTATCTGTCAGAAGCCCCACAGAATTTTTTGGGTGGGGACAAGAGAGGGGTGTAGGACAAACCTCTGCTTACAGCACAAGCTATCAGTCTATTGATGACAAGTCAAAGCATGTTAAAAATTGTACAAATGATCTGCTGAACATAGAGAATCTTCCAAAATCCTACCAGCATTAAAGAGAATAAACAGCCAGAGCACTGGAAACTCAAGAGCAACTAATTGTGTTTTAACTATAGGCAAGATAGTTTGTAATATTGCACCAGCTCATTATTTATAATCTGTTCAAAGACGGTGATAATTTTCTGTGTTTTTATGAGTCAAGATAATTGAACTGAGGTCAGTTTCATAGCACTGTTCCCTCCTCAGAATACTTCAAGTGAGAAGCTCATAGTAAAGCAAAAATCCAGTTAATACCACACTGCTTATTCTCAAGCAACAGCAAAGGAACAAAATATTTGTTAGAGCTTCCTAATAACTCTCTAGTTTAGAGTCCTTATGCTTAAAAAATTACTGAGACACTAAGAAACACCATCTAAATGGATTCATTTTCCTTGTCACTAGGAGGTATTTCTTTAAAACATAACACGTCTTACTACTGAATGTTACACTAACATACAAAAAACACTTCTCCAGAGAAAAGACCACTCTAAAATCCAGGCTATAGATTAAGAATATTTTATGATCTGCAGGCACTACATTCAGATAGATGAATATAAAAAGAACAACCCTCAAAAAAGAAAAAAGACGTCCAACAGCTATCAGTACTAGGTAAAAAACAATCTAGCACACAAATCTTTGGAAAGCAAATCCAAAGGTGAGTGAAATTCTACCGTAGTATAATATAGGTATGTAATATATAATATATACCTATATTATACTGCAGTATAATCCCTACTTTTTTCCTAGTCCAGTTCTCAGATACTTACTGAGACATAACTAAGGCTACAATTAAATGAACACTGTGAACACATTAGTACATTCTAATGTTTGTGCATCTAATCTGTTGTTTTTAAGGTCTGAGCCGAGATCTGGCTTCCAGCGTGCAAATATCATCTGTTCCATGCAATATTAAACAAAAAACATTCACCTAAAGGACTTCAGCGAAAGCTTAAACAAACCCTTTGTATTTTGTGTTACAGTGGATTAGGAACCACCTAGAAAAGTTGAAATTAATAGCAGTGGGGAAATAACAACTGAAAAACATCTTTTTATACCTCATGCAGTAACTGACTTTGAGTTGACAGTAAATTATTTAAATGTGGTCTACTACCTAAGAGACAGAAGCAGTGATGGCAGGACAACATACCCTGATAAAAGGTCATTAAAAAGGGCAGGGAGCCCCTTCATAATGGATCAGGGTTATAAAAAATGTAAGAAAAATTTCCTTAAATGACCTATGTGTAAGGGGATTTTGTGAAGTTCGCCTATTTTAAGTAGCAAACAAACACTTTCATACTTATTGGCATATGACATGCAGTCATCAAAGCCTCCAAAATGGGATTAACTATTTAAAAAAGATGAGCATGTTTGTAACAGTTAACAGTAATAACTTACAGTCTTCAGAACATATTGCTGTTGTTAATCTCATAGCTGAGATGGTAGCACATTTGAGAGAAGAATACTGTTTGGGTTTAAACATGCTTTCTAGAGTTCCAAATATGACCTCACACACTCAGCTTTATTTTTGTCAAAGCTTAAAATATGGAATGAAAAAATCTTATTCTGCAAACACGTACTAAGCAGACCATTAATAAAAGAAAAATTACATTCTCTTGTGAGTAAAACAACATTCACAGGATGTGATACAGCAGAGTATCTGATTACTCTTTTTGAAAGGCAAAATTTTGGCAGAGCTGCTGTTAGCTGCGATGGATGCTGTTTGCTTTGAGGAACACTGCTCCTCAATGTTATTCCTCAGGATGCTATCTTTGATTTCCATGGAAATTTCTTGGGAATACAGCTGTAGGGTGATGTTCTTTGAAAAACTTAAATAACTAAGTTAGGGCAAGCATCCTAAATGCCAGGTAATTGGGAGACATTCACAAAGAAATAGCTGAAGAAAAGAATTCACTCTATTTCAGATCTCCAACTAGAACATTAGGGTCCTTCAGAGAATCACCAGACTACAGATTTTTAGAAGCATAATTCCATCAGACAAAAACTGGGAAAAAATTAATTCTATTTGATTACATCAATGAGGGAAGGAATTCACATACTTACACTGTCGACAAAGCTAGCATTAAAATTGTAAGCATCAAAGAAATGGGCAGTGGATATGGAAGGCTAGGCATCTTTCTAATAACACACTGATGTTTGGTAAGTCTGTCTCATTTTGACATTTTGGGGGCTAATCACATGTATTTTAATGGTAACTTGCTTCACTGAATTCAACCCCTAAAAATGCATTTTAAGTAAGTTGCTCACTATTTTCTTTGACACTAAAGGTGACCTATGTATGTTAAGACCATGGAAAGAAACTGTGAATATATAGAGAGACATACAGGAATGTGGAAAAGGAAGACAAAAAAAATAAGAGAGGAATGTTTTGCCCCTTCTTATTTTTTTAGAACATTAAGTATTTAATTCTCTCATTACAAGTACCTAGAGATGAAAGAGGACTACTCCTTAAATCACTTTAAAACTCTCAGGATAATATCTTCAACTTTAATGGGGCTTCACGTTATTTATTTCACTTAAAGCTTATTTATATCACATGCCTAGCAATCAGCAGCCTACATCTTGTCTTTTGCATAAAGATTTCTCTAAGTGTCTTCTAAATATTTTTTCTCTTTAAAGCCACATATCAACAGCAAAACAAGGGAAGAATAACCTGCTTTTAAAAAGAATCTTACCAGTGTTCATTTCTTATAAAATAATTTCCTTTTTTACAACATATAGGCAAGTACCTTGCAAAGAAATAAAATCAAAGAACAAAAAAATCCAGTCTTTCCATATTCTTTCNAGGACAACACAGAGTTCAAAATCTCAATGCAGAACCATCATAGAAAAGCATTGGCTTGATTTATAAGGAAATTCCACGAGGCCATAGGAAACACATTTTTTATTTTAAACACAGTATCATCTGATTTTGAATCCATGTATCAACAATATATTATATAATATATGATATGATTATGTAATGCAGGTTGCAAAAGCACATTCCAAAACCACATGGAACAGTCCTGCCAGACTGTACTACAATTTCCCAGCTTCCGTTTTAATACTTGATGTCTGCATACAAAACCAGAAGGCCAAACAANATTCTCTCATTACAAGTACCTAGAGATGAAAGAGGACTACTCCTTAAATCACTTTAAAACTCTCAGGATAATATCTTCAACTTTAATGGGGCTTCACGTTATTTATTTCACTTAAAGCTTATTTATATCACATGCCTAGCAATCAGCAGCCTACATCTTGTCTTTTGCATAAAGATTTCTCTAAGTGTCTTCTAAATATTTTTTCTCTTTAAAGCCACATATCAACAGCAAAACAAGGGAAGAATAACCTGCTTTTAAAAAGAATCTTACCAGTGTTCATTTCTTATAAAATAATTTCCTTTTTTACAACATATAGGCAAGTACCTTGCAAAGAAATAAAATCAAAGAACAAAAAAATCCAGTCTTTCCATATTCTTTCCTTACAAAGTTCACCTTTGATTCATGTACCATTGTATAAAGAGACATCTACTTTCACATGAATATATCTAACAGAAAAAACAAAGCACAGGCATTGTAGGCCAAGGTTTGAAGCTAAATCTGGCCTAAGATGTATTGATCTGGGGATTCCTTCACAAAATACTCAGCCTGTGAATTATTTCATACTTCTTAAACGCAAGGACAACACAGAGTTCAAAATCTCAATGCAGAACCATCATAGAAAAGCATTGGCTTGATTTATAAGGAAATTCCACGAGTCCATAGGAAACACATTTTTTATTTTAAACACAGTATCATCTGATTTTGAATCCATGTATCAACAATATATTATATAATATATGATATGATTATGTAATGCAGGTTGCAAAAGCACATTCCAAAACCACATGGAACAGTCCTGCCAGACTGTACTACAATTTCCCAG